>JAPYZE010001987.1:0-18481 GCA_030522805.1 Leptomastidea abnormis
ACATATATATATATCTATATATATATATCTATATATATATATATATATATATATATATATATATATATATATGTAAGTGGAGGCATGTGTAGACTACATACATCGGCCAAAACGTAGTCTTAAATATGCGCACACGAACAAACGATTTTATACGTGTGTATGTATATAAGAAAGAATATCGATTTTTCAATGCAACACGATTTTAACCAGCTTATACCGTCCTTGACCCTTTCTTTTTGTGGGATACGCCCTATTCAAATGATATTCATGTATGTATTTGCATGTGAGCAGCATACCGGGGAATCGCCATCATTAGCGTTGCCTGCATTGTTGTCTAGTGTAAGGAATTTTTTTTTTTGTGAGTTGGAGGGTGAAAAGGGTTACGTGGACTGATAAAAACTGGGTGTCATAAAATATTGTGAGTAGAGGGGTGCTATATTGGGTTTTGTGAGTGATAGACTATGTCACGAGATTAGATTTGTCTTTAGGAGAACACCACGTGGATTTAATTATGCGTCATGATAAAATTTCAAAAGAAAGCTTTTTGTTTTTGAAGAACAAATAAAAAAAAAATATAAATTCATAAATAGTTCTGTTGAAAAAGATGTATTATTATTATAATTTTTAATATTTATTATTCACCAACTTCTATTGTCAGTCAGTTTAACATTAAGTTATTACTATAGTAAGATAAACAAGTTTTCTCGCGTGCTAAATTTTAATTATGTTTGATGATAAATAATTTTCACGCCGGAATTCATTTCAAAAGGCAATTCTTATTCGTTCAAAGTAAAAAAGACGTTATTTTTAAACAAAATTTTAAGTATTCTGAAATATTATCAAGGTTAAACAACGCATTTTACACACACACCATATTCTTTAACCTTTTTTAATGCAAACATTATGCGATGGTTTTAACATTTCAATAACCCAACTCTTTATAAATTCCATAATACGAATATTTACGCAAATGCAAATTACCTGTTACTTTTTTCTCACAGCAATGCTGCTTTCTTTTATTCAAGATTTTTCTCGTACAAAGAAATGGTAAGCTGGTATACTTATCGATCGACCGTGATAACTTTACGAAGACACCTGGCTTTTGACCGAAGGGTATGATGAAGGTATAGGGTAGCCTCATTAACCGCACAACAATGCCCTAACTTGTCAGCTAAACTTTCCTATCCGCGAGCTTCGGCTTTTAAAGGGGGGGGGCGGTTACCTTCCCAAGTTTTAGGAAAGGTTGTATCGAAGCTTAGTGGTAGTAGTGGTGGTTAAGCGACACTTACCGCGAGCTTGTGCCTGATCCTGGGCGTTCGAGACTTCCTCTGTGGCAGTAGTACAACGACGTCCTGGTCCTTGAGGCGTCCGTCGACATTCTTCGCGTAACCGGCAGAAGAAGAACCGGCTGCCCCGGAGCCCTCCGTGCCCGAGGACTTAGAGTATGCGACGTTCGTGACCCTGTTGCTACCTCCGTACGACACGTTGTGGGTATTGTTCACCTGGAATTCCGGTTGAGTGGAAGTTTTGGTTAAATTTTTTTTTTTAGACAGATAGAATTCCTTTTTTTCTAACTATCTACTATCTACTGGTTATAGGATAACTTGTAATATTGAAAACTATAATATTTATTAAATTGTAAATTTTCAGGGCATGCATTTAGTTCTAATCTAGAACTAACATTCATCAACACATTTTAATTTAATTGTAGGTTTGTAATTAAATGAAACGAGAACTTGGAATTGCTCAGTTAACAGAACGTTAATTTCAGAATCTATAAACTGTGGGTTCGATTCCTAGCGTTCGTCAGCTAAGTTATTGCGCGAGTATTTACATGCCAAAATACGCTCAATTGAGTGTGAATAGGGCAATATATGAAAAATCAAAAATTCTGAGAAACAAGCGAAGGAAAAGAATTTTCAAACTGGGAAATAGATTATCTTCTCGAAATCTGAGCGAAATTAATTAATAATACAAAGGTTGATGGGGGATGGGTTTCATATTTTATTGCATCAAAATTATTTATTTTAACTGATTACATGTGTTCAGTTTTTTGAAAATTAAGTCAATTGTATGTGCATTTATGGACTATTCAACACTTCGTCTGGATTATATTTATTACAGAGCAAAATCCTTTTAAAATCTATAATTTTGCTTAATACATTTTGAATATTTAAAAAAAAAAAATAACTTGTAAACCAAAAATACATTTATAAAAACCAAAATTATGCAAATTGTTAAACACATCTAATAGACAAATTCAAAAACATTTCATGCTACATTGTGCCAATTAAATAAATTAAACGTTTAAATTGAAATAAGCTTAATTAGAAAAAAAAATCATGCAATATATAAAATAAATGTCCAGGTACATATCGATCAGCTTAAGCAGTATTGTAATAAAGCAAGCTTTTAAGTCTAAGCCAATAATACACGGAATCAGTAGAACATAATGAGGTACACTTCATTGAATATATACTCATACGCTCCTCTACAATGTCGTTCTATACAAACTAGCCTTTACGACGCGATTATTATTATGTATGTATGTATGTATCTGTCTCTCTTTTGCATGCTTTGAATACAAGCTATAGAAGTTAATAAATAAAAGTCCAACCCCGCGCGCGCGCGACCAAGATATTTTTATCGTGAAATCCGATACTGTCCATTCTCATAATTTAAACAGTCCTGTACCGTAACACATTGATTTGTATTACCTTTTTTTTTTCAACAATCCAAGCTTACACACATTGTATATTGTAAAAAGTCGATCTAATAACTTTAAATTGTGTGCTAGTTTTAACTATTTCAATGTCACACAGACAGGGTGTGCTCGCTTTTTTTCACAGACAATACAGACTTTACAAAAAAAATTAATACAAGCGTGCTTTCACGCGCGTGTGTGTTTTTAAATAACCGATATTTGCAAAACGATCAAAGCCACATATATTTATACATAGATGCGCCTGTGTATTTTTTTTTTTAGTGAAGTTGGGGGGTGTAGAAAGGAAGGAGGGAAGGAATGGGGATTAAGAACGTTTTCAACACAATTAACCTGAACGAGAATGTGGCAGGCTTGCGAGGCGATCTGAAAGAGTCCGTCTTGCAGATTACGTCCAGTGTGATCGGTCGCGTCTTGTCCCCCTTTGCCCCATCCAAAGAAAGACATTTTTGTTGGACCAAATATCAGTCAGACTCAGCCTGTCTTTCTCTTCGCCTTCTTTTTTATTCGTAGAAATCAAACTTCATCTTCCTTTTTCTATTTTTTTTTTTATCTTTTATTTTCTATTTCTTTCTTTTTTTTATTATTTTTATTTCATTTGTTTTTGTATTCTTAATTACTATTAAGACGATTTAAGGGTTGCTCGAGTGTTGCCACTGCGAATATAACGCGAGCCGCCTCGTCTTAGTCGCAGTGACCTGAAACAAAATTAACGAACGACTGGGCTTTGTATCGACGAAAGTGAAAAAACAATTTTGAAAACGTATTCTTTATTTATGAACGCGTTCTCGCGCGACAGGTAAATTCCATGCAAATTGCATGCGGTAAACGAAAAAAGACTTGAGTCTCTCGTATATGTAATGATGGTCCAAGTGAAATGTCGTGTGGTGTACAAAAGAATAAATTTTTTTAAGGGAAGGTGAACAGTAATGGAAGATGATCAGGAAAAGTTAATTCATGTGAGTCACGCGTTCCCCCACAAATTTTCCTTCTTATTCTCTTCCATCCATCTACTGGTCTCCTGGTGTCCTGTGTATGTTTCTTCTACACTACAATTTCGTGTTCATATAATTTACGCGATAACATACCGTCCGATTTTCAAAGCTGGACAACGAAAGAAGGACACACAAAAACGAAAGGGTTGAATCGCTGTAAAGTCATACTGACATGCGAGCTCGTCCTTGATTTTTTGACACGCAGAATGGCCTTTTATGCTTGGGAAATAAGAATGACGGATTCATTGAAAATTTAAGACAATATTCAAACGGTACTATTAAGAGAAAATTGAATGAATAATGTAATAGTATCTGATTGCTCCACGAGTCTTGGTTCACTCGATTTGATGGTCGACTTATAATTTTAAAAAATCAGGTCTAGAATAATCCGTCACGTGCGATTAGCCCAAAGTGTCAAGAAATAAAAGGTGAAAAATCGATATCTACTTAGCGAATAGGAATGTATACACGTGGACCTTAAGTTTGGCGATCGGCAGTAGATCCAAGTGATTTAATCGACGTTAACGCGGTCTGATCGATCTTACACGCAAACTTCCCTGCTGTGTTAAAGTCTCCTCCCGGAAGTTGTTAAAGGTGTGCGATTAGGATTGAATGGCGCATACTTTTTATCAGGAGACATATCCTATATAACGTTATATAAAAAGCACATCATCAAACGCGCCTACACGTGAATCGCACCTGTCGATTATCATTTTCTTCTTTTTTTTCCGGTCTACTAAATTATTTCTGAGTCTATAGGCACGTGTGTGAGTCTCTCTGGTACTTCTGAGAAAATTGTCGTGATGGAAAAATGAATACATGACCTCGAGACGATATTTGGCATTGATATTAGATTAGAGAATGTGAAAACTTATATAGTGGCTATGCAGTGGTGAGTGTGTAAGTGGCGCATCGAGGGTGATGCACTTAATTACAATGTGTAGTAGAGAGAGCCTATCTACTACTGCTTTCTGACCTTGGCCGGTTTTATGATGTTTTGTTGCTTGCGATTGATTGACATATATATAGTCTGTTTATTTTTTTTTTATTTTATCGTATTGATGTATCCAAATTTTCAATAATGTCATTTTTTTGTTGAGTGACTGTCGTGAAAGTGATATTGATTGTCTGATTGTTTATTAGTTTGGTTATTTTTTGAAAGCTGTAGCTGAATTATTGAAAAGATATCATGTGTTTTTTTTTTGTTTACTGTAAATAGCGTGTACAAACTAGGTCGACTTTGAAATTGTCGTAAAAAAAGAAACCGAATATTTATTGGGTGTATTTTAGTCGTAAAATGAATATAACGAATTATAATGATTATTGAGTTTGAAAAAAAAATAAAACAATCGTAAAAAATTATCTATTGAGTGGATATTTTTAACCTATATTATTTTATTTCATATAAATTAAATTTATTTATCGTATTATATTATTTTAAATTGGTAATAATTCAATTTTAAAAATTGTTCTTAGTTGAAATACATTTCTTGTTTGATCGATATTTAGTCGCGTTAGAGCTTGCTCGTTAAATATTATCTTACATTACATTACCAGTCACGTAGCATTAAAATATGCGTTTAAAAAGAAAAAAAAAAAACTTTTTACTTGTACTATAGTCAATAACTTAAGTCTCGTCATATTAAAAAGAATAAAAATATATATTTATTCTACACGCTACCTTAATAAATTGCAATAAAGTGGAATATAATAATGTATAGTAGTATATAGTGGAGAATTATTATAATGTAATATAAGTGAAAAATGTTAAAAAAATTTTTACTTTAATGAAATGAATAAGAAATATATAATAAATATAATATAAGAGACATGCATAATTTTTAAAAATATTCAATATATATATTTTTTTAAAAACATATACTTACGTTTTAATATTTTTATATACCAATTGATTAAATGTATCGATATTAAAATAACTGCAACTAATTACAGATTCGAATAACTGATCCAGTAAATACATTTCTCTGTATATCGTCTCTCAATTATAATTTCACTGTAAAATTATACTTCACAAATACAAAACTCCTTTAAATATTATATCTCTTGTGTATAGCATGTTTATAAGTAGAGCAACCAATCACTTGATGTACATTATATTCCTTAAATCAGGACACGTGTTCGATATACTTTTTTTTTTTTTTCAGGGACAGGTAAAACCTTATCTTTTAACTTAATAACCCGTCTTTACTTTCCAAGTAGTTTTCAACTATTACCAAACACCTGTTTGAGTATAGTATATCAGTATTTTCTTACTCCACTATATATTATCCTCATAATAAATTCCACATATATTAACACAAAACACCTTTACACTACAATTTTGTATCAAATCAAATATTATAATAACTTAGTGATCTATCAATCGTATTTCTTTCAACAATCCTGAACCTTAAGTATAGTCTCGATACCTCGATCCGATCGTGCCCGGCGCGAAAAGCACACTACTAGCGTTGGTGGTAAAAAGACGCAAAAGACTTAGGCTTAGGGAGTGTGGGTGGGTAAAGAGAAAAAAAAAAGAGTGCGAGTGAGCGCGGGCTTTTAGGCCTCAAGTGAGAAAAGGCGCCAGAGCGCGTAAAAGAGAGAGAGAGAGAGAAAGAGGGAGAGACTTGCGCGTTAGAGGTATAGGTAGGTAGGGGTGCGCCGACAGGTATATATGTATATAAACGTATACCGTGTCGTCTCTAGGTCGACGCGACTCTCTGTTTCTTGCAGGAGTGCTAAGCTAGGGTAGGTATAAGGTAGGTAGGCAGGCGCGACCAACACCACTACCACTACCACAATACTGACAGACCTGCGCTCGAGAGTCGACCTCAATACATACCCGCACATGTTGTACACACACACTAGCTGCCTACCCTCTATACTTGTTATGTAGGCTAAACACACGCGAGTGAGGTGGGAAAGTTGCCTGCAGGTTGTGGTGATGTATGTGTGTGTGTGTGTGTAGGTGTGTAATGCTTCCGCGACTAGGAGACCTGCTGCCGCGGAAGTAAATTTTGTTGGGGAGAGCTTGGTGAATGAGACGCGACACGCTATGTCTCTTTGGTCGTCTGAGCTGGGTATAGGGAAGCTCTTGGGATATTGGCTTTTCAATTTTGGTTTAAAATGAGATGGATAGGAAAATTTTTTTTTTGTTTTAATTTTTTTTTTTGAGGATTTAAATAGGTGATAATGCAATTGACGATTTTAACTTTTTTTCTAAAGTGAACTAGTTTTTTTAATGAGTTAACTTCTTCTTTTGATTTTTCATGAATAATTTATAAAATCTATATTCATAAAAGTGTTAATGTAAATTTAATAATTGTTACTTTTTCAAAAAATAGTTCAGTATCTATAAATTCTCTTTAACTTTTTTAAAAAATTATAATTTGAAAAAGTTAACTTCCAAGTATAGGTATATTTTTCTGACGTATTTAGCCACATCCATTATCCGATCTTTTCCCTTCTAAACAAAACTTTTCGTAACGTCGTCACGATTCTATATTCGTATATATCTTAGCGTGTAACGCGAACCCACAACTTTCAACCCCTAACTCCCCCTTGAGTTTCAACGCACGAACGTCAAAGACGCAAATTGCAGCAAATTATAACGAATCGCCGAAATATTTTATTTTTCAAAGTTACGATTTATAACAAAAAGTATTGAAATTACCTTTTTACCAAAATCATATATTATAATTTTTTAATACAAAAATTTTTTATGTTGAATATATAAAATAAAAATTTTTCTTTATCTATTAAATTCTAAAATTGTTTAAAAAATCATAACTTATCTTTTGAACATCAAAATATACAAGATTAACGTGTTGTGTGAAAGGTAGAGTATATGATATAGTTCAGACACCTTCACAAACGATATAAAAATGTACAAACACGATGTATGTATTCCATTTCTCTCTATTGTTTTTCATCACGCTACAATCCAATCTAATTGCTGCGTGTTGAAAGTACTTCCATAACAACCAAGCTCTGCGTATTTTTCTCTGTTCACATTCACACACACATACATGCCAATCTTTTCAAGTTTGTTTGTTTGTTTTTTTTTTTTATTTTTTAATCAACCTAATGCACGCACAAACATATTTTTTTAGCTTTGCGATTTAGTAACAGCCATATGCAATGGTATTAATTTTTATTATTTTTCAAAAAATTTTACGACTCTAATTGATAAAAATGAAAAAAAACGTAAACTATCATTTAAATTTTATTTTTATATTTTTGCAATGTCCCCTGTGTATAGTATATACCGCTAGAAAATGAGTTATACTTGCAAGTATGGTAATAAATGTGCAAACACAATAAATCCAAGTAAATTGATTCGAGCACGAACACATTCAGTAAAACTCGGGCTCATAAGATATTACAGTTATATATTCAGCTGATATACATACATATTACGAATATGGAAAGTGCAATTTGCCCTATGTATCTATTGACTTTTCACTTTACAAATATCAATTTTAACCAACATAGTAATTTATGTCTATAAACTAAGTTGTCAAAATTCAAGAATTATACTTATTACTATTTGATTTTATCGATATAATTATTAACTTCATATTTTGATTTTTAATCAGTTAGAAATAAGCACAGTCTATAGTATAGCAGTGTCAAAATGATAAAAGACTAAAAGTGATTTTCGATACGCATTTAATAGTTAGTTAGATTTGGCATTAATTTTCAGGGTATTTAGTCTGAAATATGCGCATTAATAATTCAAACACACATGCACTCACACACACACACACACACACATATATATCGTATTGCGCTTTATGGCCGATTTTATGCGTATACATGCGTAAGCTTATTGGCTGAATGACTGGTTACGTATAACGAAACAAGTATATGGTGGAGAAGGTAGAAAGCTCAAACGAGAGAGAAAGAGCAAGCTTTTGAGCTACTTTAAAGAAATTAATAATTCGTCATGCACACATTAGCGGTAGACGCGAGTGCGAGCGCGCAGTTTGAGCTTTCGACGAGATGATGCGCACGCAGTTAAAATGAGAATTAAATTATGAGAGCAACGTAATCTCTGGCGCGTCGAGGTCTACTACTACTATTACTTTGTGTATGTATGTGCTTTTACTTCCCCCTTTTTAAACGTTAATTTTATCGTATCTTCGTTTTGTTTTGCCATTTTCAATATGAGTGTGCGGACCCTTAATTTAATGAAATGGGAAATGAAAGATTGAAGCAATCTTGCTTAATATTTATTAAAAAAAAATAATAAAATTGTTTTGTTATAAAAATAAGTTTGTATTAAAAGAAAGTAACCTATGATTACTTTTTGTATATAAGCAGAGTCGTCTTATTTGAAAGAAACAGACAAGCATATCATCGAACAAAAATGCAAAACTGCTTGCAATATATATCCATTCCTTTTTTTCTCCTGAATTCAATTCTTCTTCTGCATCAGCAATACACATATATCGACGTCTCGTCGTCTCTCGTCAAAAGCACGTATAGACGCATCGAATGAGTTTCAAAATATATAAAGCACAAATACAGACATTTTTTTTTTTTTAACAATACAAAACTCACAACAAAAAAAAAGACGTCTATACATTGGCATATGAGCAACCATAGTGGTATTACTTACACGCGAAAGAGGGTGTTGTATATAGTGTATACGAAGATTGAAGAGATAAAGGGAGAATGGATAGATATCTATATATAGAGAGAGAAAGTAGCTGGTATATTGGTATAGAGGGATGTAGGATGGATTTGCGGTGGCAATTATATGGCAATCAAGCCACCTGCGACTAGAGACTCTAGACCCTCGATCGAAACCTGCTACTGCCTCTGTGTATATAAATGTACGAAACGTTCGATCAACTCGAGGATCCTAGAATTACACATCGGTCTTTCGACTTGCTGCCATTCGCGTTTACGTATCATGTTGGATATTCTGGAGGTTTGACAGGATGAATAAGGTTTGCAAGAAAAAAACAAAATTGAGTGGTCCTGGCTGGTACTTTGTTTTGTATGGGTGATATTTTGTTGTGTTATGTGGCTGTGGTTATAAATTGATTAGGTGTCAGATAAATTGAATGATTATTTTTTTTTTTTATTGAGGGTTGGGGTATTGGAAAAATTTGGTTTTAATTAATGGATTTTTTTTTGTTAATAGCGTAAAATATTTACTAAAAAATTATTGAAATTTTTATTTGTTATATAATATTGATTCGGTGTATTGTTACTTTTATTAAAATTTTGTTATTTGTTCGAAAAAATTCTCTTTAAATACTTTTCAGTGTATTATTTTACATGTTATAAATTTTTATAAATTTACAATTTTAAAGTAAAAAAAAATATCAAACACTTGAAACTTGATAGACTATCCCACTTTGTATTTCGATACCAAATAAATCCAAAATTAATTAAAAAGTATTTTACTAAAATTTTCAATGTAATTTTCAAACTTCATTTCCATCCAAACTCTCAAAAGCTTTTCGATAATCGTTACATCATACAATTTCACGATAAAAAAAATATAAAAATACAACAAGATTGAATTACACATGTCGACGTTTATTTATTAAAAAATTTATTAAAAAATAATCAATTAACATCACACAACATTTTCTCGTTGTACTTTCGGTAATTACAGTCATTTTAAATAACATCAATATAAAATAAAAAAAAATAAATACTTTAACAAAAACCATATTTCACATAGCATACTACAAAAGCTAAAAAATATCAATCGAAAAAATTTCATATATAATCCCAGCTTCTAAGCGTCAAGTACATAAAGCTAGAATATCATGAAAAATACAAGGAGTAAGGTAAAATTAAAAACGTAAGCCCTACCTAGAGCCGAGAAAGCTTATCTCAAGCTTGGCGGGAAAAGCCGCAGGAAACTTGGCTAAGAAAAGTAAGACTTCTTCTCCCTCTTCTCGCTCTCTCAAGCGCAGCAGTATAACAGAGAGAGAGAGAGAGAGAGAGCGAGAGAAGTGCCACGTGCAGGAAGGTGCGGGAATCAATTAGAGTCCGCGTCAAGAGCGAAATTAGAGGAAAAGCGTTAGATGAGACGTCGGTCTTTCGGAGAAGTAGAAGAAGTAAGAGAGAGAGAGAGAGAGAGAGAGAGAGAGAGAGAGAGAGAGAGAGAGAGAGAGAGAGAGGTTAGAAAGGAAGTATATATATATCTTGGTTCTCTGGAAGGGTAGATTTCTCGCGGTTGTGAGAGTCTCAATCGCACACAGAGAGCAAGAGCGGAATTAAGCTTACGCTCATCGATCAATCTTCGACGTGCGTACTTTGGCTCACCTTATACTCTCTCTCTCTCTCTCTCTCATTCTCTCTTTCTTCACTGCGGTATATTTGGTTGCATCTAGTCAGGCGCACTTTATATATATCCTTCTCCCGTGCGCTTCATCATTCTTCGACAGCGGGTAAAGGGTTATGCGCGTGTGTGTGTGTGTGTTTTCACTTTTTCTTTGCAGGAAAGAGGGGAGAAAAGCTTATTAGCAATGTTGGTGGTAGTGCTGGTTGAACGCAGTTGTATTACGCCGTTGCTGTCGAAAGTTGCCGAGCTTTACTTGGGGGTTGTATATCGTTGAGGGAAAAAAAAACAAAATTGAGAGTATAACTTGAGAAAAGTTTTGACGGGTTGTAATGGAGTCGGTGCGTGGGACTTTTGAATTTTTTTTTTTTTTTTGCTTGTGGGGTGAGTGTTGGGAAAGTAAATTTTTTTTTAATGTGGAAGAAATTTTCTGTTACTGAAGTGTACTACTTTCGTTATTTTAAAGTAAATTTTGGTTATGTTGATATCCGAGGATATTTAGAGGTACGTGAAATTAATTTTAAAAAAATTTATAACAAAATATAAAAAATGAGTTTAATTTCAAATTAATGTAAACAGCAAAAATTTGACTCTATTGAGCAGTTCGAAAATAATGATCCTGTATTCCTAGCGAGAAAAATGATCTAATAGCCTTTTTTGACACTCAATCGAGCGTATTTCGGTATATAAGCGCTCACGCAATGGCTCAGCCGACAGACACCAAGAATCGAACCCACGGACTTGTGGATTGCTAAACTAGCATTCTGCCGACAGTGCTATTCTACGCCCGTTTGAAAAATGAAAAACATACATTATAATAGCACAACTTAGAAGAGAAACTTAATAACTAGTCGTTCGAATTCGATCTATGTATGTACTTTTGAAAAATAATAATTCTCGTCTACTCTGAAACTTCTTGAAAATTGCTGTTCAAGTTAATGACCAGCGACACGCGTTTGCCACGTGCTACAAAAAAACTGAAAGAAATAACCCGTCGAGTGTAACAGGAAAATGTTTAAAATTAATTTTAACTTGGAAATTATTATTTCAAATTTACCAAACGTAAAAAAAAAATCAATTTTTTCTTAAGACAAAGCTGTATTTCGCATTCGATTTCACAAACTGTAGCATTACAGAAACTCAGCCTCACATACATACCGTAGAGAATGAAAAGAAACAAAAAAAAAAAAATTCTTGACAAAGCTAGATAGAGTCATATTCACTGCATATTCAACGTCATTTTCCAGACGCCCGCGCTTTTACTCTATGCGGCTCATTAACTTGGCGTGCTTGTATATATACACGTGGGCTTTGTCGGCTGTGGTGTACATATTCATTGTCGCCTTCTCTTCTCCACGTATATTTTTTCCTTTATCTCCGCTACGCTTCTCTGCTTTTCTCGTTTTCTCGTTTTTCCTATTCGTATTTTCACTCGTCATCATATACACCTACCTAGCTTTTTGCTTCTCCCTGAGGATAAGAGCAATATTAAACATTTTTTTTTTTATTTAACTCTACCATCATGAAATATATTGTGCTTATAAATAAGAATATGAGCTTATTTTTATATTTATTTTTTTTTCTTTAAGTAGAATGAAACTTTAAACTGATTCCACGTCAAACTGGTTCTTTTTCAGTGGTCCAATTGTGTGTATGTATATGTGTCTGGGCGGGCTTGCGTGTAACTTAATTGCTTCGAGACGGTTTGTGTCCGTGGAATTTGAAAGAATCACCAGGAACCTTCTGCAATACACAACGTATATAATTCGTGTCTGCCTCATATAGTTTATGTTTTATAATTATTCGGTCAGTTTCCATTATTTTTCAGAATTCCAGAACACTTCTCGATTTCTTCGTCTGAACCGTCTTTTTATCTTTTTTTTTTTAATTCTTGGATTGCACGTGTCATTATTATAGTATATACTTGAAATATAATTAATATATTCGAGCGATATTTGATTTTTAAATCCTTGCATACTTGGCATTTTTTTTTTTTCAAATTTCTAAAGATCGATCATTGCATAGCACACATATTTTTTTTCTTACAATTTTTTATTCGCAGAATCCGTAATATCTGCTTGGAAAATGAGAAAAACGATTTTCCGCGGAGTTGATAAAAAAAGAGTCCATGAAAGCATAGCTTCTACAAAATGAAACTCACATAACGCGTCTGGAGCCATAGTGCGATTTCCTTTTTCCTTCGGTCGACGCTCTTTTCTCCATAGAATTAGGCTTTGTATATGTCTACATAGCCAATTGTTCTCCAAGCCGCTATTCATTTTTCTGCTCTTATCCATCTTTATTCTCCATATATGCTCGCGATGCGTATATTACACCAGGTAATAACCATACGAAAAATTTCACTAACTAGGCGTGAACTTATTGCAACCAAAGTTATTATCAAATAAGATCCGGCTCTATATCGTCAAGTTGTACCAAAAGGAAAGTGAACTCTGAAATCGACTATTATATACACTGAACAGTGAGACAAAAAGCTAATTGGGTTAATACCCATACCTAATTCCTTCCTTAAGTTCGTCGTTAAATTTTCTTCTCGAGAGGTTTGCATAGGACGAAAGTAAGCGTGGGCGGTCAGATAGAGCACGCGATTCTCTTTCGTGCCGACGAGAGCTGTTACGTTTCGGTTTATCGATCAATTATATTTGTCTTGATGGGGGTCCTTCTTTTGGTCCTTGATGGAGTCAAATGGCTGAAGCTTGGTAAATTAGTGATAGTCCTACTTTGAAGAGGAAAAAATTTTTAAATTTATTGATATTTCTAGCAATTGCTTATTTTAGGCTGTTTTATTAAATTAATTTGTAAAATAGAAGGTGATCTTTTGTTTCATCAACGTACGAAACTATTTTCTCCAAAGTGTTGCATTCCGAGATAAAACAAGGCCAGAAGAGCCAGATAAAGAATCAAACGCACGTAGGTACGAAATTGTAGAACAAAGCTTGTCCATAATACAAGTACATAAAGTGTACCTTACTGTATCTCTCTCTATTTCTTTTTCTCTTTCTTTCTCTTGCAATCGTTCGGATATTTGTTTTGAGAGTACATAGAATGAAAAAGAAGAGAGATCCGTACAGTTTACCCACTGACAACATCAGCGCACAACCTTGCTATATATATATATATATATATATATATATATATATATATATAGGCTTTCGCTCTGCAGACCTACACTCTGTCCTTTTTAAATATTAAAATTCCATTTTCGGAAAAACGAGCTTTCTCTCTTTCGAGCGTGTGTGTGTGTACTATATAGTTATACAGTCCGTGGTTCTCTATCTCTATCGTTAATTCACAATTTTCACGGAAGGTATACTATACAGAGATGAATAGAGGGTAAGGGGGGGGGGGTAAAGTAGCTTTCTTGAGCTGTTGAAGATTCTCTTGCAAATAGCCGAAGTGAGTTTGTTCTTATGCGGCTGCTAGTACTACTCCAGTTTGTGTGTGTTTGCATGGCAAATGGTACATGAGGGTGTGGCTGGTGGTAGTAGTGTTAGTAGTAGTTGTAGTAGTAGTGCGTATTTGCGATTGAAATTGTGATTACGGAGTCGTGAAACGTCTGAAATTGTGCGCGTATACTAGATATAGATAGAGAGCTTGGGCTGCTCTTGCCGAGTTTATAATTAACGTTTAATTAAGATGTTAATTGGCCGGAAATACACTTTGTGATCTTAAATGTAGCGGTCTCCTTTTATGTTATCAGAATATTAATAATAAAAAAAAATACAAGTAATAATATTATGTACTTACTTTGTTTTATTTCAATGAAGTGCGGATTGTGTAATTACTATATATGCGTTTTCAATTAGTTTATTGAAATGATGTATGTATGTGTGTATGTTGTTCGGTGAGAAGAAAATTAAACGACAGACCGCAAACGTGTTTCATCATACTTGATTAACGTGCATATATATATATATATTGCATATAATACACACCGCGACTTTTTTTTTTTAAACAAACAATCAACAAAAAGAAAAAAAAATATTTTTGCATCAACTTTAACGTATATATAAAGCTAATAACTTATATACCCAAGAGATAGTATAGAATTCAGCGGTTTCTCATCCCTCTCTCCCTTTCTATATCATATATACCTATACATATCTCAGCCGGTGTGTGTCTCAGGGGGTTGAGCTTTTTTCTAGTTGGCTAGTTTGGCCGACAGATCGCACCAGTCGCATCATCCTGGATTACCAAAGGCTATAGCAGTAACTATTACTCGTGGGTTATATACCCTTATATATTTCTCTTGTATATCGCGAGAGAGAGAAGAGAGACGGTAATCGAGCTTTTACTGCCAATACTCGCGCTCTAATCCCGGATTACGATGAGCGTCGATCTGGCATATATAACCTTCTAGAATTGAATATTATATCGCGATGTGAATGTTAGAGATGAAAAAAGACTTTGCTTATTTTTATCTTGCTACTTTCAGATTTATTTTTCTTTTTTTTTTTTTTTATTTTATTTATATGTTTGTGGCATTGGTTTTGGCATATTAAGTCGTTTCTGAATTTATTGTCTTTTAATATTTTAAATTTATGAATTTTTATTATAATTCGAGGTCAATAAGGCGACAAATAAAAAAAAATATATTATAAGTATTACAAAAAATAAAATCTGATCTTAAAATAAAATTTCTTCGACATTTTTACCTTCAGTTAAACATATCAATATACAATACACGAATATTTTTCATAAAAGATATTTTTCCGACTAATTTCACAAGCAACTTCGTTTTCTACAAGCTCGATTGACAGTCGATGCTCTATATATACGCGACTGCTATACTCTAGCAACCGGAAAAATAACGTGCTCGTGTACAATTTGAAAAAGACTTTCAAAAAAACTGACAGAACTAGCTAGTCAGGCAGGTATAGAGGCAAAACCAGTAGTATAGCAGTGCCCGCGAGCAGAAAACAAAAAAATTCCGCGAACGCGCCAAATAAACAAAGCTTTTTTTATTTTACTCTCTACCACCCTCCATTCCTACACTCCGACAGACAATCCAATCCGTCCTCCTCTCTCTCTTTACCCCCCTATTTTTATTTCCGTTTCCGACCACTCGCATACGTGTCCGAGCGAAGCCAAACAGGGGGGTGGTGCGCAACAGTCCTCCCCCTTCTCTCTCTCTCTCTCTCTCTCCCTCTTTTGCTGAACTACACACATTGGCGGTAGTATAAAAAAAGGGCAGCAGCACTACTCGCTGTATCAAATACTTGGCGAAAAAAATTCTCTTCTACATATAACATACATATATACTGGGAATGTCGAAAAAATTATTCATACCGAAAAATCTTCCTGACTTCCGAATAAAAAAATAATAGTAAAACAAGAGAACGGACTCTTCTCTCTTTTTTTATGCTATTGTGAAAGTGTGTATATGTGTGTGGGGTGTATGGTATGTTTTCCATGTAAATAATTTCAATGGTAAAGGGCTGATGGACACGATTCACTGTGTATAGCACGAGCCTTGATGGGGGAGTAAAATGATAAAGATCAGAATATTATATAGTTGCGGGATTGAATATTACATGTTTTTTTTTTTTTATATTTCCATTGAAGATTTGTTAGTTGTTTATTCATATTCTTTTTTTATTTTTTATTTAAAAAAATTTATGTCACTTTACGATTTTTTTATGTCTATAAATATTTGACGTGTCAGTATTTATAAATATTATTTCATTCTTCTATTATACATATTGGTATTAATCTGAAAGAGAAAAAAAAAAGTATTTTTAGATCTGTCAATTCATTCATTTCAAAATCCAGAAGATTCATAATTGTATAGACATTAATAACCGGATATTAAAGCTTTTCTCTCAAATGATTCAATTTATGCATTTTATATTTATCACACTCTTCGATATTTATAAAATTCGCTTTTCATTTCAAAGCTTGATCTACGTTTTTAAAAAAAAAAATTCCTATCATATGACCAAAGATCTCATTCATTTTTAATACCCATCTAATCCTATACACTAATGACGATAATAAAGCTTCTATTAAATTCAAAAAAACAAAAAATTGTGACTATAATAATTATCTTCATAAAATAGCATATATTTCGACCTATTTAGCACAAATTGCATCTTCCATCAAATTAAAAAGCGTCTAAGATAAAAAGGCAGTACATTACCCATTAAATACAGCTACAGTTGCGCGAAACAAACTGGCTATTGAGAAGAAAGAAACAGCTAGCCGAATATATCCGGACTTCGCCGAAGTACATTCGCGACGATCGAGCTACGTACTTTTCTTTAGTCCCCCTTTTTGCCATTATGCTATTTGCCACCCCTCAATTCAAGCCACCTGTGTTTAGGCTTGGTTTTTGATGTGTTGTGCGACGGTCATTTTTTCGTTTTGATATATGTTAGCTTGATTCCCGCTTTTTGAAGAGGGATTTAAAAGTTCGTTTTTTTTTTGGTTTTACTAGAGTTGATAAAGTTGGTGTTTGATTATTTTTTAAGCTGGGATTACAGGATTTTGTAAATTGATTTTTTTATTTTTAGAGTATAAACTAGTTACTAAGAATTCTTTTTGAGAATGTATAGAGTATTAGCAAATTAAAATTTTTTGTTTGAGTTGCTGTGAATTATTGATTGTTTGGAAAAGATAATTTTTATCTCAATACGCGATTATTTAAGATAAACGTCAAATTTTTTATTTGAGATTAGTATTTTTTTTTTTTTTAATTTGTATAAGAATAAGATATCAGTGTAGTATAATTTTAATATAATTAGTAATTTTTTTTTCATACTCCATTAGTAAAATAATATTTTTTTAAAAATGAATTAAAAACTCTACGTATTCAAAGTTATCATTTTTAAAATTAAATAAAATTCAGTGAAAAATAATAAGCTTTTTCATTTTTTTTTTAAACGAAATGTACTCACAAAAGTATAATAAACTGACCTACTTTTTACATAATATATTTCCATGGCATATATTTTAAAGAGACGTAGTTAAAAAATTAAATGAGCTTTTTGAATGCAAAGTATCATTTCGCATTCTGAATATGAAAAAATTAAAAGTAGTCCTAGATTTTTATTTTCGAGTACCTGCCAGATAATTCAAAAAAAAGAAAAGAATTTTTTTTAAAAATAATATACTATTCGTAAATGTTTAACCTTCACCTATTAAATCACATTAATTTCACGTCTCCAATAAATGAGTATCACAAACACATTTGCCAAATAACTATTTTTAACCACATAAATTTGTAAATCGTAAATTACATTATAATCTCTAAACTTCATACCTACTACTTTCTTTACTACCCAGCCTTTAATAAATTTCTAAAATTCATAAACAAAAAAATTATCCACCCTCTTCAATTATAAACCCCATTACCATACCGTCACCTAAACTCAGCCTTAAACCAGTCATCAGACCGTCACAAATTTTTCCCCTCAACTTATATATATATATATA
>JAPYZE010001988.1:0-18464 GCA_030522805.1 Leptomastidea abnormis
AAATACAGGAAATTTGGGCCCATCTTCATTAAGGGCCCAATTGAAAGGTCTTTTCGAGCACTAAAAAAGTAGCTATTGAAGAAAAATTTTAACCCGGGCATATTCGCAAAAAAACAGTTTTGAAGATTAATTTTCTCTCTATCGATCAGGAGCTTGTGAATAATGATTTTCTAAATATAGAATTGAATTCTACATGTAATTTCCAGCAACTTTTGTTATTACTGTTAAATACAAAAAGTTGATAGATTTTAAGTTACAGGCACTTTAAGTTTTGAAATTTTTAAAAAAAAATTGAAAATTTCAGTTTTTTAAACTAACATAACTTTTTTTAGTCAAAACATTAAGGTCTGAAATTTGGGGAACTTTTTTTGGCCACAAAAAACTTCATTTTCCCGAAGTTTCAAGCAAATCAAAATTTTGGTCATCCGAGTTGACGTGGAATAGCCCATATATATATATATATATATATATATATGTATAAAAATAACCAACACTAAAATAAAATACTAATAAATAAAAAAAAATCTAAATGTATTCAAACTTATTCCACTCTTAAAATAAAACAAAATAATATTTTAATTTTATTTAAGTAAAATTATTGATAAATAATACTTAAAAAAAATATGCTTCTCAAAAGTAATTTCTGACGTCTGCTTGTTGTTCTTCGCGCACACACATACACACACGTACGCTATACTGATGTCCAAGTCCAATACGGACCTGCACGCTTTTTCTTTAGCGCGCACACACACGCCAACACTCGGTGTATATCCGTAGCACGCAGTACGGCTTATGTCGCGCACACCCACTCCCACACACTCGTATCGTCTTATGTGGACGAGTTTCATGTAATACAGTATAGGGTATATCTATATATATATATTTTTAAATATGAAACTTCATGAATTTTTTTAGAAAAAAGTAAGCATTTTACGAAAAAATTACAAGAGGCCTTTTTTGCTTAGAATTGGCCAAAATATATGAAAAAAAAATTTTCAAGCTAATAAATAATAATTTAGTCAATTTGTTTATAATAATTTGTTAATAACTTTTTTTGTCCACTTTTTCGGCATTCTACCCTTGAAATTTGGAATCAGGAGGTGAAAATACATTAAAAAAAACTTTGGTGGAGTCGTGGAGTTATAAAATGATACGAGACCATATGATTTCTCCTGGCACTATTTAACATAGACGTAACCTCACTTAATTTTATGAATTTTTTTTAATTTTCATTCACAATTGATTTTTTTACTTCGAAAATTGTTAAAATAATGTTTGTTAGCATATTAGTATATTTAATGCACAGGCAAATATTATTTTGAATAATGAGTGATGAATTACTCGTTATACAATAATTATAATTTATTTCATAAAAAAACACCAAGAAATAAACAATATTTATTTTCAGTCCTTATTTTTTACCAAGCAAGCACTAAAAAATTAAAATCAAAACAAAAGATTGATAAAAAGAAAAAGAGATCAAAGCAGTCTAACCTTGCCATTAACCCTCGTGCCGTTGATAAAGAGTATAACCCTCTTCATCTTGGGCCGACCCAATTAACTTCAACGTGGTATCATTGGAATGCCGAGGAGTATCCAGAGAGATATATAAACAGATACTTTTCTAGAACACACACTAGGTCAAAAACTTGGAACTTGATAATCCTGCTTACTTGGAGTACTACGCGGAAAAGAAAGCAGCATTCTACGCAGTACGCATCAATATCCACTTCCCTTTCTGATGAATCATCAGTGGCGGGTGGCGGTACTGCAGACACTCACGCAGACGCACACATCATAGTCCAGTAAAATAAGATCTTAAATCAAGAAGTCACAGAAGTTGCTGAAATTTGGATATTAAATAAATTGAGGCGTAGGAAACGATAGGCGAATTTGCAGGGTTGGAAAATGCCGGCAAATTAAAACTTATTTTGATTATATTTCGGAAACGGAAGCTCGTAGAGAAAAATGGCTTACACCATTCAAAAGGGCGTGAAATAATCAATAAAATAGAGCGACCGGCTGCTCTATATGCGGTGCAAGAGTGAGAGAGAGAGAGAGGAGAGAGAGCGCGCGCATGAAAAGAGATTGAGGGGAGGGATCTATACCACGCTCGGAGAAGCGAGAAAGACGGCGCCGTCAAATCGGGAGGGGCGGTACGTAAACACGAGACAAACCAAGCGACCGCGGCCGAATTATTTTTTTACTTTTTACCGTAGCTTCTTGATTTTTTTCTAATTTCAAAAATTTTTATTGCATAGGCCAAAAAATTGATCATACATCAATTATATATACTTGAAATCGTCGCGAGATTTCCAATTGATTGAGCATAACGACAAAACAACTTATCCTATTAACAAATTTTGTTTCAAAATTTCAAGTAATTATTGCTTTTTTTTTTTAATAAACTAGATAAGTATTGCGCGTTTGGCGCGCTCTTAACATAAGCCTAAATTGAAATTTAATCATCAAAAAAATTAAACTTTTTAATTTTGTAATGTTTTCTCATTCTCTCAATTTTGCGTGCATGAAAAATAATGCTTAAATTATCTAAATCAATGACATTTCGGTTTCATTCTTAATGGTTTTATATAAGCTTCTATTTAAACCTATAATTTTACGTATTAAACTCGTTTATCATTAAAATAACAAGCAAAGTTAGGTTAAGTACACTCAAAAAACTATGATGGTATAAATTAACACCACGATTTTCCGAAGCGTATTTACCTCATCCGCGCATGGCATATTACCGCCGTCACTCGTGGTGTTCTTTTACAGTAACAGATACAGCTCTACCGATAATTAACAATTAACGCCGCGCGTGGAGCTAAAACAGCACCACTACTCACTGAAGCCGACCTACCACGCGTGGAGCTAAACATAAGCAATGCCCCCCAAACGGGCTAACCCGCACGCTTTATTTTTTCGCTCAACGTTGGAGGAGGGCAAGTTCAATTCCGAGACATACTTTTTTTTGTGTAAAATGTGTTATGTCGTAACAAGGCATGATAGTTTAATGTTTTACCCAATAATTTTTTAATATGATTTAGCAAATATTTTAAAATATAATTGATTCTCGAAATACTGTAATTTATCTGTTAATAAAGATTTATACCCTTTTCTTATGTGTAAGAAATTATATTTTTACAAACTAAAAAATTATTTGTCAATTTTTATTCACACCAACAAAGAGCAATATTTTCAATTACAGCGGAAAATTAGAATTTGGCTTCTGCTTCTATACAAATATTTAACATGAAGAAAAACTAAAAATTATTCACTGGTAATACATGGCTAAGTGGATGGTGTGTTAAAAATAGTATTTTTCGACACGGGTGGGTAAGTCAGTTTTTTAGCGTTGAGGAGGTTTTTTTCCCGACCGAAGCGAGGGAAAAAATGCCCCAACGCTAAAAAATGACTTTCCCTCCAGTGTCGAACGATATTTTATTCCCAGAGAGCCTAAAAATCATTTCCAAGTTGCGATTTATTGGCTCGAGGGAATAAATGTTTTTTTTTCGGAAAAAAAACCTCCTCAACGCTAAAAAACTGACTTACCCACCTGTGTCGAAAAATACTATTATTCCCTAGGGACGTAAAGTCCGTTTTACGTCCCTAGGAAGATAATAGTATATTACGCACTTAGGGAACAAGAATTAAGAAGGCCTAGATCACCAGGATATTCACGCCCGAGGCGAAGCCGATCAGAAAGTACGGTTGAAATTCGTACAGCTAATTGGGAGTGATGAAAAGTTACTTTATTCCCTCGAGCCAAAAAATCGCAACTTGGAAATGATTGTTAGGCTCTCTGGGAATAAAATATCGTTCGTCACTGGAGGGAAAGTCATTTTTTAGCGTTGAGGTTTTTTTAAAAAACCTCCTCAACGCTCAAAAACTGACTTACCCACCCGTGTCGAAAAATACTATTACGTCCCTCGGGAATAGCCATATTGTTCTTCCTGTTTTTAAGTTAATAAATAGCCGGTCCTTTATCGACCGGGCCGGAATAAAATAGCTTATGACCTTGGGCAAAATTGGCTATTATGCCCCTTGGTGCATAATATACTATTTCTATTTTTTGATTTTGACCGGACAAAGTGGATTCGATGTATTTTTTAATGAGAATCGTCGGAAAAAATATATAAAATTTTTTTTATCGATCTTTAATTCTTTTTTTTTTCATTTTTAGTTTTCGGGAAATTGGTTTTTTGCAATTTGAACATACTAAAAATTAATATTTTTTTTCGGACAAATAACATCTTTTAGAGAAAAAAAAGCTTCACTTTCTTTTTTTTACTTTTTTTTTAGGTTAAATCAATTTTAAGTTATTGTTAAAAAACTAAAATGTTTTCAAGGTTGCATATCTCGAATAATTCGTAAGTTATTGATTTGAAATTTTGACCAGATATTTTGATTATTTTATTAAAAAAAGAAAAAAAAAGAATAAAGTTTTTTCCTGATAAAAAGCATTTTTTGAGAAAAAATGCTCTAATTTATTCTTTAGTTTTTTGTAATTATATAATTATAAATTTTTTGTCATTATACATTGTAATTTGATTAATTAAAAGATATAAATTTGAAAATTTATAAAAAATATTTTTGCTTTTAACTATTTTTTGGTAAAAAATGTCCAGCTTTGTAAAATATAATTCTGTAAATAAAAAAAATAAAAATTTTCAAATTTATATGGAATAAATATTTATTTGAGGAAGCTTCCTGCCAAATAATTGGCAGCGGTTTTTATTTTCTTCTTATATCTTCTATTATTTTATTGCAGTTTCTCTTTTTCTTCATTTTTTCTTTCTTTTTCATTTCCTCCCTATTAGGTTTGTTTGTTATCTTTCTTAAACTTGTGATATACAAATATCATTTATCAATAAAATAAATTTAAATTAAAATTAAATTAAGGTAACGATACTTAAATAATTAAAAAAAATAACAATTAAGTTGATTTTATTTATTTATTTGTAACTAATTATAGTATTATATTATCTTATATTTTTTCTGAAATATCAGCTCTCGCAGCTGCTGGAATTGTTTTACAGTGTCGATAAAACGGATCTCTAGCTTATAATACTCTTTCGAAAATTTAGAATCTCTAAAAAACTTTTTATTTTTATGAAAAATTAATTAAGTTTTTTAAGAATAATTCAAGTCTTTTGAATTTGAGCAAAACAGCGAATATTAAAAAATGTATATACATAAAAAAAGTGAATAAGTTATCTTCCGAGCATATATGTAGGAGTTGCGTTTTGTTATCAACGCAACAAGGATAGCCATAGCTGTAAAAATAGCCATATATCTATATCTATATGTATAGTATATGCAATAGTAATAGCGTCACAGCAGCTGAGTAGTCAACGTCGTCTAAAAGAACAGGGCCTCCGAAAGGCCTCACCCCAGCTCGTATCCTGGGTTTTTTCTATATCTATATATACAGTATATGCAATAGTAATAGCGTCACAGCAGCTGAGTAGTCAACGTCGTCTAAAAGAACAGGGCCTCCGAAAGGCCTCACTTCAGCTCGTATCCTGGGTTTTTTCTTTTTCAATTATTCCACTCAATTCAGCAAAATTGCTGGACACCTGAGCTGGTAACATGTCGCTCAAGGTAGGCCAGCGAGTCGAAATAACTGGTAAGGATTGCCAGGGTGTGATAGCCTATATTGGTCATCCGGCTTTTGCTGCTGGCAAATGGATTGGTGTAATACTTGATGAGCCTAAAGGACGCAATAATGGCACCATCAAGGGGCAGTTTTATTTCAAGGTATTATTTAAAGCATCTTATTGACAATTTTTATGTTTGCACAGTTTTAAAAATAGTGATTTAAATTTTTGTTTACGAGCGATTAAAGATATATTTATTGTTTGACAGATTGTTTATTTTATGTACATATAAATAATAATTAATTATGTTTTTAAAGTTGTTAAAAATTAAAATAATATGTAGGTTTATTCTTCTTAATAATATTATGTGATTATATTTTGCCAGACAATTAAATTGATTTTTTTATTTGATGCAGAGGTCTCAAATTATTATCAACTAGAAATCATGTAAAATTTATTTGTTGATTATTTCTTAATTTAAATTATCAGTCATTATTTTAATATTTATTTGTAACTTAAAATCCTACACTTATAAATACTTTTGTTTCAAGTGATATTAAGTTTTGACTTAATTTATTAATAAATAAATTCACAAGTGCATTAATAATTTATTTTCTTAGTGTGCAGAGAACTATGGTATGTTTGTCCGGCAATCTCAATTGATTTTAATTGATGAAGCTGGAAATAGAACCGAACCTGTCAGTCCAGGACCAGCTGCTGCAGCTGCTGGTCCTACCCCAGATGAATCTGGAGCTTCAAGAGCCAGAAGCCGACTAACTAGGTAATTGATTTTTTTATATTTTTAAAATATAATTGTTAATTTTTACAGGACTGCTCATTTGCATATAATTAACCACTTTAAGTTTCTCAAATTTTCATTATAATTTTATATCAAATTTTTCTGAAAATGCAAGTAATAAAAATAAATGCATATTTTTATTTTTCTATAATGATTGTTCAAATCCTTTTCTATGCATAAAATATGAAGATAACAACTTAATTTTTTTCAAACCTTATAATATTTCAGAAAGTATTTTTAGTGTATTGCTTATTAATATTACTTTTTTTAAAAAAAAATTAAATGATGTATAAAATAAAATAAACATATGCATTACATTCTTATTTGAACAATGAAAGAAACATTTTTACAAAAGAAAAGTTTTAAAGACAAAGTGCATAGGCTTATTTGTTAATTTTACCATCAGTGCTGCCACGCGTCAAAGGAATCAACCGACTGCGTAAGTGTTATTTGATGAACAGTCAAGTTCTCTTTTGAGTTTTTTGTAAAGTAAAAATTGTTTTACTAATTGGCTGTAATTATTAAAATGTACCAAAATTAACAAAATTTTTAATATGTCTTCTGCTGCTTAATAAAGAGTGCGAAGAAAAACATCGCCAGCTCAAGTCATACAACAAACAGAAAAACTTTCAGGGTAAGAGGATCAATGGATCTGAGTGAAATATTAGACGTGATCACTGTTCTCTATTGAAATATGCTTAAAAATGCAATCTGTAAAGCTTTATTTGTGCTTGTGTTCTTGTCAAAGTGTACTATGGAAGAAAAATGTTTATTTTAATGACTACTTTGAAAGTTTTTGAGCACACACTAAATTGCAATTAAAATCTTTTATTTTGTTGTGTTGTAAATCTATTATTTGTTATTATTGGTCAATTTTTTTTTTATAACGATTTGTGCTAAAATGAATAAATGAAAATCAATTTTTTTTAATATGTAGTGAGATTTTTAGTAAGTACCAGAACTATTAATGAACTTAAAAATGAAAATTAAATGAAGAGAAGCTTATCCACTGTGAAGCACGTTATTTGAGTATTTGTTAAATCTGAAATTATCTAATGATAAATTGTTAGAGGGCAAAAAATGCACGCATACACAAAATTATTATTATAATTTATTTTTTTTATTGCTGTTATTTTTTTATAAAAATTATTTTATATATATTGTATAAAGGAGGAGATTGTGGTGATATACAAAATGATTTGTAATCTATGTAAAAATATAACTGGGTATTAAATTTTTGTGTATCATGATTATAAATAAGTTGATTTTGAAAATTAATTTTTTTATTGTTTCAAAATTGTAAAAATTGTATTTATCTTTTAGGATTAACATTTTTATTTGTTGTATTTGACTAATGTAATTGCAAATTTTAATTAATGTACAGTAAATTACAAGCTATACTGAATTATAATTTATATACGCATGCAATCCAGCTTTACTGCTCTGCAGCTATAAAGCTCTTTTTATACTATTAATATTTAACTATACAATTATTTGTAATTTACAGAATATTTATTAATACTAATGCTCCTAATTTCAATTTTACAATAAAATCATAGAAATATTTTTCTAATTGATTAAAAAAAATTAATGTTGTAACGGATAACATACATTTTTTTAACAATTATTTTTTTTGTTTAAACACTTATAATACGTATTAAGTTATACACAAAAAAAGAAACAGAAAAAGCCTAAAATGTTTTTAAAAAACTTTTAAAAAATATAAATTTAAGGTATTATTAAGGTAATTTATTTTTGAGGTTTGCCAAGACAAAATTCTGTTCTCCACCAAAATTATTGATCATTTTTTTTTTTTTTTTTTTATGAAGCTTTTTTAATATTCTTATTGAGCGTATTGCGGCTAGGACTCGCGCAATGTCTTAATTGAAGACCAGCATCAAAAATCGAAGCTACGATTTGTTGATTCAGAAACTAATGTTCTGTCGACTAAGCCATTCCTCAGTCTACATTACTAGAATTATAAAAAAATAAAATTGTAGCCTGTAAAAGGTACTAAAAAACTTAAAAAATAATAAAAACGTAACATCACCATGGTCTTTCCAGTCATAAAAAGCTATTATAATCAATTAAAGCTTATATTTAATAAATATTTCATTTGTTTAACAGCTCAAGATTATCATTGGCAGGAAGCAGAAGTCACCTTGCTGCTCCAAGCACCGAGAATCTCAGTATGTCAGGTAGTCACGAGCGCAAGGATGCTGGAGAGACACACATACCTGCACCTACAACCATTACGAAACGCGCTTCTTTTGTTGAGGTATATTGTCTTTGAGTTTTTTCTTTTATTTAAGATAACGTGTTCTTATTTATTTTGATTTTTTTAAAAATTTTTTTCTTTTACTTTTTTTTTAATTTCTTCCGATCTTACGTAATATTAGTGATTATTGGAAAGGAATTTGAATTAGAAATTTGAGATGATTAGTATATTATACTTTTTTGTTATAAGAGTTCCGTTCTAAAAATGAGGATTTTACAATACTTTCAATACCATAGTACAAGATAATTACAAATATTTTGATTACAAAATTTTTCCTTTTTTTTAAAATGTATAATTAATTAGGAAAGTATCTGTAAAATTTGATGATGCACATATTTTATATTTTATTGTGTTATAATATTTATAACTTTTTTTTTAATAATTTGAATGTGTTGGTCAAGATCTAGTGTCCCTAAAAGACATGTATTATACTAACGTTGATTCTAATCTAAATTCATACAATTTCTGTCGGTAACCTGACAATTGTTAGTTTTATGTTACACGTTGTAAATGAAAATATTTGTCAAAATATATTCACAAATTTTTAAATTCACAACAAATAATGTAAAATCAAACATAGGAATCTGTGTCCGTGTAAAACTCATCCTTTAAATTGATATAAAAAGTTTAAAAAAAAAAAAAAGATATTCTCAAAGCAAAAGTTCTCTCAATGGGGACTGACTCAGACGTTTGCACTTTATATTATATACAATCAATGTATAATTTACCACCTTGGCAGTCACTGTATAACCCATTTAAATCTATACAAGTTCAATGGCAAGCAATAAGCAGCACCTGTGTGTTTTTTATCTTTATCTTTGTGTTTCTATTTTATCTCCCCCCCCCCCTCTATTTACTGGTGTTGGTGGGATAATAGGGATGAGGAGAAAATTGGTAAGGGGAAGAATGCATTGTAAGAAAGAGAGAAAGAAAAAAAGATGACGGAATGATTTTGGTATTGGAGTCGATGCAGCTGGATAAAAAAGAAAAGAGACACCAGCACTATTTTGCACAAAAAATACGTACGTGTTTCAGAAAAACCCTAGCACGAGTTCGCCAGCTGGTAAAAAGCCGAAGACCCCCGGTGATCACGACAATGTAATTAATTAAATATCTCTCTTTCACTTTTTCTTTGTAACTTACTACTTACTATACTATTACTACTATTACTACTACTAGGCTTCACGCCTTATCCTATTTTAAATTAATCTTGATTTTTTTTTGTTTTAATTTTTATTTAATTTGTCATCCCTCATCTAACATAATTATATATATAGTCAAGCAGTTGGGCAGAAGTCGAGGGTGGGTCAAATAACTGCTGCGACTCCAGCATAAGCTATATAACTATAACAGCAAAAATCGCTTAGCAATGTAAATCTTGAATTATTTGCCGATTAATTAACAATAAAAAAAACAAAACTATTGCAAGCTAATATTAGCCCGCAACGTCTACTGCCCGTCGACGCACGAATATTGCCCTTATGTTTATGGCCATCATTTTTTGCATCTATAATACATCCGTTCTCAATCAACCTTGCAAGTGATGCCTTTTATACAACACCGTATTTATACCCCTTGCTCCTTTTTTGCAACTCGTTTGTTAAATTTTTTTTTTTTTTTTGTTCTGTTTTTAACCTTGCTGTTTTTTGTGGCATTAACACGGAAAAAGCACACCCTTACTTTCGCAGATCACGCAGCGTTTATACCCTTCAAATGGCATCATCATATCTCGTATCGCCGGCGTTCGCTTTATTTTTTAATGTTAACCCTCTTCTTTTTTTCATTTTTGATGCATCAATAATTGTACATATTGTGCTCGTGATTAAAAAAAAATGTTCACTTTTTTTAAGGGTGCCATCAGCGTCATCTAGTCATAACTTTTTTGTATAGTTTAGACTAATTTTTTAGTTTAAAATAATTATTTTAAAGATCAATGTTATAACTTGACGGCGCTGTTCGGCTGAACTCTTAAGAAAATTATATTAATATATAAAAACGAATAAAAAATTGTCTTTACTATTTAACAATACTATTCGCAGCTTGAGATGCTAATGTAATACAAAGAGCTTTAAACAACATACTAGATATTAAAATAACGAAATAGAAAAATATCGCTGGCTTAGCATATTTCTATTATTTATTATTAACTATTAATTTTCTATGATTATATACTTAGCAGCATAAATTTGCTAAGATGATTATCAGAACCTAACAAAACAGTGTACTAGAAATTAAAAAAAATTTAAACTTAATGTGGCAGTGTATTGATTAATTTATTAACATTATATAACATCAGATCACTTACATTGGATTTTTATTGCATTAACAAAATTTTATTTGTATCCGATGACATTGGTGTACGACTATTAATTTGTTCTGCACAATCTAATCGTCAGTGTTTCTTTTTTTTTTTTTTCTTTCTTGGTGTTTGACATTACTACTCGACTAACAGTTTTTACTTACATATAGCAAAGGGAACGTTGTCAATTTAAAAAAAAAAATACTATTTTTTATACTTGCACTTTAATGTGCTAATTTACATGTTTCATTAACGCACCTTCGTGTTTTTCTTTAACGCGCTTTTTTTATTTTTAATTCGAATTATTTCATGCAAAAGCGTCAACTGAAATTCTTAATTTAGCTCGTACATTTAAACTAATGTACAACGTTCTCTAAAAATAAAATAACTTTAGAAGACTCAATATCCGCAACATGAATGTAAACATTGAAATATAATTAGATTTAACACAAAACAAAAAAAAAATAACATGTAATTTAAGTACGATAATTGTGCTTATAACTATATAAAATAATGTAAAAGGTGAAATTCATCATCAAGCAGTCATTTTATTATAAATAAACTAAAATTTTTATTTCTGTTAATTATACCTATATCATCTAGATAGACGTTATATACAAATCGCATATAGATATATTTTAATTTTTCATTAGTTTATAAAAAAAATATTTAGTAATAATCACCTTTTACATTTTATTAGTTTAGATCTATATATCAAGGACGATATAATTAAAATGATATTTTATTATACTTTTTTAATGCCTACAGACGGGTTTTGTGGAAACTTTGAAGCCACAATTTGTTCCTGGTCAAGCAATAGGTCCAAGTGCTGGTCAGTCGAGTTCGATCGAAGAGAAGCTCTCATTATTACAACTACAACAAGAAAATGAATCATTGAAAGCTCAGGTATGATATCGCAATATAATCAATAACTTTTTTTTTTTTTTCAAAATCTGTACTTATATGGTTTTAAATGTACTAAAATTAATATTCATTCATTTTTTTAAAAATTGTATTTTTTACCAAATTTACTATTTTCCAGGTTCGCGATCTTAACGAAAGAATCGAAGCGTTGAAGGTGAAACGCATGCAAGACAAGGAAAGGCTTAAAGACGTTGAAAAAATGAAAATTCAACTTGAACAACTGATTGAATTCAAATCAAAAGTGATGGAAAGTCAGGTACAATAGAAAAATCATATTATTTTATTTTTTTAATTAAAATTTTGATAGTTTCACGAAAAGCAACTATATTTCAAAAATTACATTTTCAAACCTACACAGGCCAGTCTACAACGAGAGTTGCAGAGAGCCAGACAAGAAGCACGAGATGCACACGCTGCCCGAGAGCAGTACCAGGATGAAATGGCTGATTTATCAGAGACCGTGGAAATGGCAACGCTGGACAAAGAAATGGCCGAGGAAAAAGCTGAGACTCTGCAGATCGAGCTCGAGCAGCTTAAGGAGAAACTCGAGGAGCAAACGATCGATCTCGAGATATTGCGTAATGAGATGTCTGATAGGGTAGGTTGAGAAGCTTTTTAAGCTCAATTAAAATATTACAGAGGGTCATTTTAAATATAAAACTTTGAAAATTGATTTTACTTTACAGATGGCGGGTAGTACGACGACAAGTGGAACAGCTTCGAACTTCGAGGTCAAACAACTTGAGCAACAGAACGCGAGGCTGCGCGAAACTCTTGTCAGGATGCGAGATCTTTCCGCTCACGAGAAGCACGAGTTTCAGAAGCTGCAAAAAGATCTCGAGCAGAAGAAGTCTGAGATTCTTGAGTTGAGCAGAACGAAAGAGAAGCTATCCGCTCGAGTCGAGGAAATGGAGCACCAGATTGCGGATCTTCAAGAGCAGGTACGCTGATTACTTTCTGACTTTGTTTCTAAAACCTACCTGGTATCTGCCATTTCTATTTCTATATTTCAGGTTGATGCAGCTCTTGGCGCGGAAGAGATGGTGGAAGTACTGGGCGAGCGTAAAATGGCTCTGGAAGAAAAAGTGGCTGAGCTGGAGGAGGCAGTCACGGATCTTGAAGCTCTACAAGACATGTCGGATCAATTGGCCGAGTCCTCGAAGGAATTGGAATTGGAACTGCGCGAGGAGTTGGATTTAGCATTGGGTGCTGTTCGAGATGCCATGCGTCAACGGGATGCCGCACTTGAGACACTCTCGGATCGAGAGATGACGATTACCAAATTTCGTGAACTCACCCAGAAACTTCAGGAACAGTGCATGGAGTTGCAGACAAGATCCAGCGAGACAACCAAGACTGCAGCTAAAGGTTCGATTGCGTCGATTATTTTTGGGACTCAATGTAAGTAATATGAGCATTAATTGACTAATCAATATAAACAATTTTAGGTACGGAGCAGCAGCTTGCCGAGATACTCGATTTTCAGAAAACATTCGCGGAGACCAGAGCTCAAACAAAGGCAGTTGATTTGGAACTACGAAGACTTGATGCCGAAGAAGCTCGTAATCACGTTCGTTATCTACAGTCATTTATGCCACCGGCTTTCATGAATCGAGGTGGTGATCACGACGCTATTTTGACCTTACTTCTTATACCGAGACTCATACAGAAAACCGAGATACTTATAACACAAGTACGGGATAAATATAAACCTGTTGAAAAGATCGACCGGTAAGCAGTTGGATATTTTTGATAAATCTTAATAAGTAAATTATAGACTAATTAGATTGCTAATAAATTTCGAATATTTTAGAGCTGCAATCGTAAAAGGCCACGCGGTAGCTCAAAGTGCATTCAGATCCCGGTTATGCAGCCACATGTACAGCCTACAAACAGCTCTAGGTTGCTTCGAGTCTGCCTTGAGTGTCTGCAGTCCCGAAATGATGCTGCGGATCGGTAGTACCTACCCTGAAATGGCAGCGCAAGAAAAGTCCGTTGACTCATTGATCGAGCTAGCACGACGAGATCAGCTCGATGAAAATCTACCAATGGAAGCGATCGAAAAGTGCTGCCAGTACTTCAACACAATGTTTAACATCTACTTCTGCGAGGAGGATATGACGAATCAAGCGCGCCTCGTTGTCAACGGTACCAGGTAAAATTTGAGCCTTATTCACTATCAGTACCAAGTCTCATACAAACGAAATTCTCTGACCGAAACCTTTAATTTCAGATGCCTCGACAGCGCATGCGAGGTGTTGTGTACCGAAGCAGCGACAATTCGTAAGCTTATAGATGGCGAGCCAGGTGACATGGGCCTACTATGTCAGCACATCGACTCGGTCTGCGACGCGGTCCAGCAGAATCTAAAATTAGCACGGAGACGCGTTCCGCGTGAATTTCTTGCCACTCTCTCTCCTAACGAGGCTAATCTCGGTCTTGCTAAAGATTGGTTTGAACAGTTTGTCACCTGCTACCAGCATGCTACCAAGCTCATGCGCACTCTCCAGGATCTTACCAAGAGCGCTCTGCAAACTATACTTACCAGCGGAGGTAACGTTTACTTTTTTAATTGTTTTCATTAAAATTAATTATCGATGGTTGTGGGCATTTTTTAAATTAATAATATTTCAATTTTATTTAATTACAGAAGCCGATACAAGTCTGAGCGCGGCAAAAATGAAGGAGATGGCAGCTACGTCGACAGAGAAGGTCTACGATGCGGATGATATCGGAGCGATAGCTACGATTAAAGCCAGCCTGTCGGTGATTCAGAAAATGGCAACAAATCTTTCTGAGAAGATGGCTGAGTGCGAAAACGAGCTGGTAATAAGTGGTAATGCTGCTCATCGTCAAAGAGGCAATGTCGAGGAGAGCAATCCCATTAACATGCGAGCACAGGCTACTCGTAAAGAAATGGAAGAGACTAAAATTCTGAGCAGGTAAGCCTTATTTATTTTGTTGTTTTATAATAGAAATTTTATTTTAATTAAATAATATTTATATAACTTTAAATTTATTCATCATTTTGCTTAACAGAAAACTCGAAGCGAGGGATAGTGATATTCGCGAAGCTAAACTGGCTCTTCGAGAAAAGCAAGAGGAACTTTCAGAGATGATTTTAAGAAAAGAGTTGGCTGAAAAACGACTTGCCACCCAACAACACGAGCATGAATTAGCTATCGAAAAGCTAAAGAGGAATCTCGAGGAAGTTCAAACAACTCTACGAAGAAAAGTAAGAAAATATTACACTAAATCTGTTATCAATAATATTTTAAATAACTGATTATTTTAACAAATATTTTATATTTCATCAATGCAGGAAAAAGAATTCGAGGAGACGATGGATCATTTGCAGACTGATATAGATAGTCTCGAATCCGAAAAAGGTCAGCTCAAAGAAAGGCTCAAATCCTATGGAAAAAAATCGGGCACCGCAACGACGCCAGGCGCAGATGGTGCACCGAGTCTTATCGGATCTGGCAGCACTGGCTTATCTGTTACGGGTGGCCCCGTTCAAGAGAACGTTCTTTACGAGAAGATTCAAGCACTACGCGAGGCGCTAAAGGATGAGACTCGCCAGAAACAAAGACTGCTGGCTGAACATATGCAACGTAAACTTGATTTGATGCCGCCCCTGCCTAATTTTGATAGCAAGCCCGAGGAAGATGAGAAGATTAAAGAGCTGCAACAGCAAAGGCTTGAATTACTCAGGGTTAGTCGACGATTAATCTTGATTATTTTAATTTAAATATTCTTCTTGATGTCCTATTACTGACGTATCTTTTGCTTTTAATTTTTTAGGAAGCAAAGAAGATATCGTATTTCCCGGTTGTACCAGATTTAACTCGCAAGAAGCTTTTATTGGCAACAGAAGAGCCAGTATTAGATAAAGTCACACCAATTTACAATTTAATCAACCGAGAAAATAAATTGAAAACGCTCAAAGAACGTGCCGATAAGCTATGCGTAAGTGTATTTGTTTTTTTTTTTTTTTTTACAATACTCAAAACATATTTAAAAATATTTCAATCGGGGCTTCTAAGTATAACTGATTTTAATGAAATTTCTTTAATTTTCCATTCTACAGGCACAAATTCGCGAAGAAACAATAAAACGAACGTACGGTGGCCAAGCTGAAGCGCATTTCGCGGTCTTCCCAGCGAAGCATATCGTTGCAGCAATGAAAGATAATAAGGAGCCAGCTACCATTGAAATAGAAATACCGCACAAAGGCCAGCCGCAAGTAGTCAATGTACCTGTTGGTACGCAAGAACTACGTCGTGTGCATATGCTGCTATCTTACTAAATTTCTGTTAAGATTGTGCTGGCAAAGAGCAAGATGAATTTAGTTGGAATTGTGAATTAATGTTCAGAAGCTATTTTATCAATCACATGATTGGAGCTTGGTGATACTAATAAGTGCTTTGAAATGTAAGATAAAAGGACTAATAATTACTGTCGCTTATCTTATTCAACTGTATGATATATTGCTAATAAGGATAATTGTAACATTTTTTTTATTAGTCTGAGTAATGACTTGATTATACTATATTGGTAGATAAAATGTTTTTATTTGTTCGATCAGTCTATAAGTGTGAATAGTCTTCTTAAAATAGAATCAGTCAAGTATTTTGAAAATTTTTATTTTCATAATATACGTTTATTCGTTTTCACTTATCAAAAATTTTTATCTAAATTATGATTAACACCATAAATAATTGGTGCTTTATTCTTTAAATGTTTAAATGCTACGTAAATTTTTTTATTATTTATTGATAATAAAATGATTTTTCGACTACTTAGCTTTTATAAATAATTTTTGTTGTAATAATTGTGATTCGTGCTATTACATTCGTTTACCAAGTTTTTAATAGTGTTTATTTTGTATAAAATCTCTTTACGACGATCTGGAACGAGATGATAAAATACCTTTGATATATTTTGAAATGAAAAGTTGCATGTGATAAGAAACATTGCGTGATAATAAGTATTAAACACAAAGTTAAATTCGACGTAACTCAAGCCATTACTCACGTCTAAATTTGTACATACGTTAAAATGTAACAAAAGGTAAAAAAGGTATATAACGAACAATGAAATTAATATAAAACGTGCAATGTGAGTCTGTTTATTTTTAAACCATTTTTTATTATCGATTTTATTTTTATTACAATAAAAGTTCCTGGCAATGTCACGCGTTGACCATCAGCTAGAACAACATAAACTCACGCCGTGTGCATCGTCAGCAACAGCGTGAGCTAAAAGATTTTACAAGTATATATTAATATATATATATTTTTTTTATCGTCTTCTGTCTCTTATTATTACTATTGTTTATTAAGTTAATACACCGTCGTTTAAGCTCGATGATAATAGTGCATCAGCAATTGATTGTTCTACCTCCGTTATAGATTTAAAATTTGTAAATGCGTTCGCTGTTTTTTTTTTCTTTTTTTTGTTTTTGTATCAACATTGTTTATCGATATACTTTGTTCATTTCTCGCAATTCTATGTTAATAATGTTTATAATAGCTCAAGATGCAGTTTGATGATAATAAAACAGTGGCGATGAATAATATTGTTTTTTTTGTCTGTACTTTGTAATTTTGAAAAAATTTTCCTATTTCAGGATACAGCTCTTGTTTATTTTTTTTATTCTTTTTTTTTGTTATTTATGCAAATGCTGCAGTTGCGTGGCTAAGTCTACTCTTTACTTTTAAAATTATTAAACTTACAATTATTATACATACAAGTTTCATAATGTATTTGTTATATAAAAGATCATTACTATATTAGTCGATTTTTATTTACATCTTAAACTTAGTGTCTCAATTGAAATATGTATTATTCATGAACAATTAAATATATATTCGGGTTCTATATATTATAATTATTATTTAACTATATCGGCGTTTAAATATTTCAAATTTTCTATGTATTATAATGATAATGATCAATCTTTCTTTTAAATTTTCTTAAACTTAAATATAATTTTTACTACATTATTTAAACATTCTTATTGTAATTTTTTACAATACATATTTCTTAAAGCAATAACAGTTAATTATAATTTTATTTAAAGCTTGAAATAAAATATGTACAGATCTAATATTTAGGTCGATTTTGGTATAAAACATTTGTAAATATTTAAACAATCAATTTTAATATTAATAAATTTGATTTAAAATCTAAATCAAGTAACAAATAATTAATAATTTCAGTCAAAAACGTTAACGATATATTCGTCAAAATATTTACAATTTAACAATAAATTTTTGTCTTTAATTTAAAGCATATTAAAATGAAATAAAGATTATCACAATAGTAAAAAGGAAGACTATAAATCAGCGCTACTTAATATATCTCTTAATTAAAGCTTTTGAATATCTCAGATCAATAATAAATCAATAAATACATTTTACCCTTTTTTTTTTAAATTACGCTATATCAATTCTTATATCACTTAGGGGAAGATGGGGTACTTTGAGAACAGGGTAAAATGAGAATTCAAGGATAATTTTGGAACGAAAAGAGATAATCGAACCAAACTTGGGGGAC
>JAPYZE010001989.1:0-18448 GCA_030522805.1 Leptomastidea abnormis
ATGACTTCCAAGTTTCATCCGATTCCATTAACCCTATCAAAAGTAATCTCAAAATTTTAATCATGCCCCGTTTTAATCATGCCCCGGTCTCCCCTATATCAATAGAATCTTATCTAAAATAATAAAAAAATCGATTAAGAGTGACAAATCATTCTCAATCAGTACACCTCGTTATTGATTATAAAACAGATTAGAAAGAAGCAATGCAGATACATACAAGTGCATATAAATCGTCGTCGATAGTAGGTATATACCACAAAGTCTATTGTGTCTCAACGAAAGCGAATCATGAAAGTTGTGGGAATTATTTTAACCACATTGGTGGTCTCTGTAGTTGCTGGAGAAAATGAATACCAACCTTCTATTCATGGGTAAGTAAAATTAAAAAAAAAATTTAATACAAAATTCTTTGGATGAAATTGTTATGTAAATTTTATTCCACTTGATACTTTTCTTTTTTAATAGAATGCAAGGACTGCGGATAAGCTGCGATACCGAATATCAATTCGAGTTGGTTAGAGCTTATTCTAAGCAACGAGGATTTGATTTTTTGAGGCTGGAGCGGAACTATCGCGCACCTATAGATATTTTCGTTGCTCCGGACCAACTTGAAAATTTTAAGCAGGATCTTACAATGAATGGTATTCGTTTTGATATTTTTATAGAGGACGTAGGTCGAGTCGTGAAGGATCAGCAAGCCGAACAAAGACTCGCTCGTCGTTTAGGCTCACCAGACGATCTTTTAAAAAGCTTCCCGCGTTACGGCGAGGTAAATAATTTCTTCAACAAGTTAAAAAATCAATCATTCAATTTCAATATTTCATCTAGATAAGCTCTTACTTAGAAAGCTTAGCTCGTACCCGTGGCGATATAGTCAGTCTGCTAAGCATCGGTAAAACTTACGAGGGTCGAGACATCCTGATGGTAAAAATCTCAACTGGTGGAACAAACAAACCTGCAGTACTCATCGACGCTGGTATTCACGCACGTGAATGGATAGCACCAACTACTGTACTTTACGCCATAAAGCAGCTAACTGAAAATGCAACCAATCGCCAAGTTTTTGAAAATGTGGATATTTATGTTATACCATCTATTAATCCTGATGGTTATGAGTACTCGCATCAGGAGACGAATGTAAATTATTTCTAGATACTATATATGAGATTTAAATTTATTATTTTTCAAGTGCATTTTTTTTATTGATTTAGAATCGTATGTGGAGAAAAAATAGATCGAAACAATCGTCAACTAACTGTTTAGGAACTGATATCAATAGGAATTTCGATTATGATTGGATAAGTTAGTGTTTTTTTTTATTTAATTACGTTTAATTAAAAAATCATTGATTAAATAAATTTTTCTTTGAGTATAGAAGGTGACCCTTGCAGTATAACGTACGGTGGACCGAAACCTTTTTCTGAACTTGAAAGTGTTGCGCTGAAAAATTTTGTTCTGGCTAATAAGGATAATCTGAAGGTTTACGTTAGTTTTCATTCTTATGGAAACGTAAGTAAATTATAAATAATAAAACTAATTTATTTTATATTTTAAGTAATAATATTTTTAAAATTTTAGTATTTCCTTCACCCGTGGGGTGCTAAGCCTGAATATCCAAAAAATGAACCGAAGCTTGTAAGTGGAAATATTTTCTAAATTAAAATTTATAAATGTGCTAATTATATTTTTATAATTCAATCGTGTATATTTTTTTCAGAATTGTGCAGCTACAAATGCTGAGAAAGAATTATCTAAAGTTCGTGGAACTCATTATACTATTGGCAGTTCTTACAATGTTTTGTGTAAGTGACAGTATGATGTTTAAACATTTTTAATTTTCAAAAAATTAAAACACGATTTTACTTTTTGTAATTTCAGATGCAGTGTATGGTGGAAGCAAGGATTGGATTTTGGGTACTGCAGGAGTTGATCTCGCTTATACCGTCGAGTTGCCTAGTGAAAATTACGGCTTCCTTGCACCAACTAGCGAAATCATTCCTGTTGGTCGTGAAACCTTTGAAGCCATAAAAATGTTTGCAAAATATGCTGAGGGCAAGATATGTCATGACGTTTGATTTTAACTTTTATAATTTAAGTTCTTTCAAATTTTGAAATAAAAGTGAAATGGATAAACATCAATAAAATCAATGTAATATTATTTTTTTCATTTATTGTAAGTAACAATAGTTTTTTTACATATATTTAATTGTCAAAACATTCAATATCAAATACTTTTTTTTTCATCTAGTTATAAACATAAAAGAAATATTTAATATTTTTAAAAAAACTTTCAGTTTGCAAAATTTTTTAACAAATGTTATTGTTATGTAAAGTAGTCATTAATTTTTTTTTATAAGTATTAACATAAACAAAAAGATTATTTTTAAACTTCAATAATCCTGCTAAACAAATCAATACTCATTATTTTTAGAAAATAATAATACAATATGCATTTAAAAACTAAAAATTAACACTTGTATGATTTTTAGCTATTTTTTAATTTTCTTTTTAAGTAATTTTTGTTTCAATATCAGTATCAATTTTCTTTTTCTTTGTGATTATAAATTCCAATCTTGACATTAAAAATTGTACAAAAGAATTCAATTTTTTTCTACTACAGCTACCAGTAGTAACAGTAAAATAAATACGTGAATGTGGCTTCATTTCTTTTTTGAAATTAATAAAAAATGTTAATGCAAAATTATCCTCATTATCTTCTTGAACTAAAGTTTGAAGACATAATTTTTGAAGCATTGACTTTGATATCATTTTATCTTTTACAAAATACCAAGAACTTTTTAAAGTTTTTTCTCTACCTGACCATAAATCATAAAAACATTGACACTGAAAAGTTACTGTTCCATTTACTTTATCATCATTAGTCTTTTTAACTTTAAAAAATAATAATTTTTCCAAAATACTCTGTACCGCATTTATCACTTTATTAAAACACAGTTCAATATTTATGTTGGAATTTACGTCACTTAACATTTTTGATTGTACATTAAAATACTTTACTTTTGTTATTTGATCACAGATTTCTTTTGATTCAATCATCATCTTAAAGTTTAAAATTTGATTAAACAAATTAATATAATTCTCGTTCAATGAATATTTGCTTGAATGATAAACTAAAGAACAGTAATATCGAAATTTTTCTATATCACAAGCTACCATATTTTTTGCTATATTTAAATTAAGTTCAATAGGATCTTGTACAAACATAATTTTTTTTAATTCTTCAGTTTGTAAAGAATCAACACTTAATGGTAATAAACTATCTGGAATATTATCCTTTGACTTTAACATTCGCTTATCATATGATTTACCATCATTAATACAAACAACATTTTTTTGGAAATTATATTTTGAATAAAACATAAAAAATCCAATAAGCAAATCAGGTACACTTTTATCACAAGATTTAACATTAATATCTTGAATACCTTTATCATAATAAACTTGCCATCCTCCAATTTTAATTGGCACATGAAATCTTTTCTTAACATCAGCAACAGCTGGGACAAGATTAATCTGCTGCAGATAAAATATAAACAACATTGTCAAAGTATATTTTGACATAACATTCTTCAAATCAGTTTTATCAATCCAACTTTTAATGATAATCATAACTGGTTGAAAAAATGGATGACTATTGATGTAACCCTTGATAAGCTGTGTATTGTATACTGCCAAGGAATTATGAAATGACATGTCACATGAAACATTTGTTGGCTTATAAAGAAATTTAACGACAGGTACTCTTGCTTTTGAAACTGCACGGATTTGTGTAAATTTAGTTGGATCTTCCAATAATATAGTTTTTGTTAATTGAAGCATTGTCTTTGTAAAATCTTCAAGGGACCAGTTTGGACTATTTTCATTAATTGGTAAACCTAAATAAACAAAATAAATCACTTAAACATAATGAAAAAAAACCAAATCTAACAGGAAAAAAAAATTGAATTAAAATCACACATACCAGTGTTAAAAGAAATATCCAAATCCGAATTCTTGGTAGCAAGACCACACATGGTTGAGCCAAAACAATGCATAAAGCATTTCGGTAAATGCGGTTTGAAAATTTTATTGAGATCTTGAATCACCGGTATGTAACGTGTTCTGAATTCTTTTTTAGTCAGCATATTCATCTCCATAAATGTTTTAAGCTGAACATCAAACACTGGTTGTTCATCTTCGATATCAATTTCATTTTCAATACTATTCTCTAAAAGTAAAAATTCAACACTTAACTACATAAAATTACGATTATCAAAAACACACTGTTTCGTAATTATGTAACAAACATACCAATCAACATAGGAACTTGGACCTTCATTATCACTTCTTTTTTTGAAAAAATCAACGATCAACATCAATTATAAAAATACATGCACTTATTTTCTGCTCGTCGAAAATCCACGTGTTCTTCTCTGTAACAACGAAACGACTATTATTATTTTTCTCTCAAACAGAGCATCGAAGCGCGAGTATAACACTGCACTCGAGTAGGCACTGTAGAGCAGACTGCTCCTACTACAAATTCTTTTCTCAAACACCAAGTACCCATACTCATTCAAAGTCTCTTCTAAACTCCCACCCTTTAATATTTTGGTCGTATTCTTAAAAGCGATCAGCTGATTGCATCTATAGGTATGTATAGTAAGGCATGTTGTTATTGTACTATACTCAAAAGCAACAGTGAGGTATTTCACCTCTAGATATTCAAAACGTAAACAGAACAAGTTTTACACTAAATAGAAGAATAAAGTAGAAAGTGTCACGTAGTTGTTGAAAAATAAAATATTTTAAAATAAATGTATTTTTTTTTTTTTAGAAAAAAGAATGTAATGATAATTTTGAACTCTACTTTATATATAATATAAAAATCGTATAAGGAAATTAATCTATAAAGACATGTTATTTCAAACTTCATTAACAAGCTACCGTAATTTTTCTTACACACGTGCATCACAAAAAAAAAGTAAAGTAAATTGATCACCTGTATACTTATCCTCAACAAGCTTACAGTTCAATTAAAAAAAAAAAAATTAGATCATTCACACGATATAAGTCGATATATCCCTTCAAGTAAAATTCATACCAAACTTCTTCCTTATTTATATTAACATACAAAACCAGTCGATCTCATTTTTTTTTTCCCAATTACATTATCCCCTCATCCAAAAAATAATTCATTGAAGTACACACATATGTATATGTACCCTTATACTATATTGGCGAGTACTTGCATCAAGAGATGATGTCAACCAGGTATATTATATATACAGACTCTGACCTGTTTTTCAAACATCGAGCAAAGACGACGTCCCACTTCGAGCATTTACAGTGAAAAACATAAGGCACATACATATATATAATCGTTCACGTATAATACCGGTTTCTCTATATGCCAAGCTTATGTACTTGACTTCCGCGCCTGGATTATAATCGGATCATCGTGTCACCATATACTGTATAATCGTCTTTGCTGGTTTGTTATAATTGTGCTATTGCGACTTTGCTGTGAGTGAAAATACTCGAATTATAGGTAAACAGTTTCATTATTTTTTCTTTTTTTTTTTATAAAAGTGTATTTACATTTTCACGCGTGTAAGGTTTGAAAAATAGAAGTCACGTAATAACTTGGTATAATTTATGCGGGGGATCATCGGTAGGTTGACGCGTGTCTTTGACGTTTGATGCTATAATGATATGATGTATGCTACAAGTTATGATTATTTCTATGGTATCAAGATTCTATTGATTAGCGGGTATATAATATGTTATACATGAGTTTTTGAAATAATTATCGTGTTATATTACGGGAATTTGTATAGAAAGTTGCTTGAGGTGTATAATAAATTTTATGCTTACGTGTGTCACTATTAGATATGTTTGTGCTCCATGTAGATGAGATAATGTCCTTTTACAATCGTTTAATTCTGTAATCAAAGATGTGTATAATTTAATATTATGTGCTATTTAAATATATATATTTATCATTAATATTATTTGACATCTCATAATACATCAAAAATAAAAAATAAAATTATTTTATCTATAATAAATCAACATCACAAAAGAAAACTACTCAAACACAAAAATAAAAAATCATAAAAACTGCATAAAAACCGCTCGTGGATACGTTGAATCTTAACCCAGTAAACTTAATTTCCCCTTCTACCATCGTAAATTCCATCTACGTATAGGTACTTAGCACCAAGCAATAATCATTCACATTGACGCAGAGCACCCATAAACAAAAATAAACAAAAATAAAAATATACCATCACATGTATAAAAAAAAAAAATCGGATTACGTTTCCTCCATGATTAGCATGTACATATGTATCATCGAATGATCTTGACCATTTGAAAAACCGCTCGTACCTTTCGTTTTCTCTGTGTAGTCCCATAAGCGACAAGTGTGCCATGTATATACATAGCTGCTCACGATCATTACGGTATATTCTAAGCGCGAAGTTGTATCTGTATATATATAAATATATTGCATGTGCACGACGAATCTACAAAGCAATTAGGCTTCAAGTTTGTCGTAAGATTATTGAATTACTTGCACGTTGGATAGTGATAAGTATTTTCACGTTCTACATTTTATTTTTTTTTTCTTAGCGAATTTGTTGATGATTGCGTAGGTGATGGAGAATCTTGATTGTTGGGTTATGGAATTAAGACACAACGATTTAGATTTGTTAGATTGAAAGTGTGTGGGTTGTAATGATTTTTATCAGATCGTCGTTTTTTTTTTATTTGAAGCTTGTAACTAAACTATCCAACTGATAAATCTTGTAATACCAGTAGATTTAACGCAATCGTAAATTTATCTTTAGATTTTACTTGATTCTAATAAACCAAAACACAGATAAAAAGAAATTTCTTAGAACTAATGCAGTGTAAATACCAAATAACTTTAATATACCTCAAACAACAATATCTCAAAATTCCCAGATAAAATATTCAATATCTCAATAAATCTAACGCAATTTGCTTATAGTATATCAGTATGTAGCTAACAAAACTCTGTTATGCATATACATATACACACCACACACGCAGTGTTGGTATGTAATAAAAAAAAGAAAACAAAAATCACGCCGGTTACTTATTCGCGCGCTCATCGAGGTCGATAGCTTGAAGAAACGACGGAAAGGTACTTTACGGTATGCAATTTATCAAACTGATTTTCTCGCGAGTAACTGCTTGTTACGGGTTTTATCTTGCTTATAGGTATCTATCTTGAGGAGAGCTTGTGGTATATAGTCATATGGTATGTACAACCATCGTTGCGTCAGCGCTCGCGTAATTCGCGCAGGTTGACTTGGCGGTTTTTTGGGTAATGGGGGATGAGCCGTTATTTTGGATATGAAATGTTTTCTATTGGTATTCTGGGACTAACGTTTTTCCGTTAAAAATGTCAATTTTAATTATATTGTGATTTACAAAAAAATTATAACTGATTTAAAACTATATGATCATTGGAAATGAGTTCGCATTGCAAAAAAAAAATCAAAAATTGAAAAATTTTATTTTTTGAAAATTTATCTTAATGATATGTATGATATAGGATTAAAAGTTGATCTTGTTCGGATTACGGTATTACAAAAATAAAAACAAATTGATTATATCCCAACAAGTTGACACATTACCATCGACCGTAACCCTCATTTCCATACGCCATCGTAATCGAATTCAATCTTAAAAAAATTATCACTTACTAAGAAAAAAAAAACAAATTGTTAAGCACTAGTATCAAACAAAGTCATCCTCATCCAGAAAATATCAAAAAGCTCACCAAAATCAAAGAACCACGAGTCTCATCGCAAGATCATCATATACACGAATTACGCTCGCTTGCATATCTAGTACGCCTCGATGTCAAGAGGCGCCAGAGTATATATGCACACGTATAGGTATATACACATATATAGGTATCTACCCGATTGCGAACGCAATTTCCTCCTTCTTATAAGCAGGCAGCATGTTTATCCTGCGCGAATCGTCCAAAGCTCCTATATACTCCGCTCTCGCTCATGTAGGCCAGTTGATATTTCTTTTTCTTTTTTTTTATTCTTATTCTATATACTACGCTTATGTCGCCAAACGGACCAAGTGTATATAGATATGTGAGTATACTCTCTTGACTTTATATAAGCTGTAAGGATATGTGGAGATGTATTTATAAATTTTGCTATATGCTATGTGCGGTTATTGGATGGATATCTTGTTTTTTACTTCTTTTCACTTAATATGAATATGTGCGTAAGATCGTTAAACTGGATGACATAGACGGTGAGATGGATAAGACGAAAATATAGAGAGAGTGGAAGTATGCGTAAGGTGCTGTATATGGATGAGTGTTTGAATTTTATGGTTTTGTGTGGGTTATATTAATAGTATAAATATTTTTTTGATCTAGTTTACTTTGAAATAGTCTCCTTTTTTTTTTATAAATTTTAAAATGTAAGTGATGTGAAATGATTCTTTCTTTTTATTTTAAGATTAGGTAAACTGAAATTGACCTCATCAATTGCGGCTAATGTATGTTTTATAGTAAAATTAATAAAATTGACGCGTTTCCTGAGTCCTTAAGATTACAGGTATATATATTTACGAGCATTATAGATTAATTTGAAAAAAAAAAAATTCTTTTTTAACGGTACCTTATCAAAATGTGTACCTATAATGCCAAAATTAATTTATAAATGTGTATTCGATATGTGGATCACGAAGTAACGAGAACTATAATTTAAACATTTTTCGTCGTATAGTACAATTGAAATTCAATTTAAAAAAAAAAGGATGTGTCCCAAAATCATAAAAAATAATATATTAATTTTAAATAAATCCTAACTTCTTTTTTTTAAGAAGGTCAAAAAAATCATCAAACTGACTTTGTAATACCATCAAAAACTATAATTAATAACGTATCATATACAAACTTAAAAATTTCTTACTTAAAAAGTCACATATCTTTAAATTACCCTTATACCAAAACATAATTAAATATCGAAAGACTTAAATCTTTCCTTATACACTATATAATACAACTGTGACCCTAAACTATTCTCCAAATAGACCGAATCTCCACCTTCTAACGACTTGAAAATATATACCTTACCAAAATTTTCAGATTCACCACTGTCTAATCTAAAAACAGCCTATAATTCGAAAAGTCGTCGTCTGGTGATTCATCAAGTCATTTTCAAATGTAAGTAGGTAGTACGTTCGGATTCCACTTATATTATATTATTACCATCTCTTGGTAAATTTGAAATCCGGCCAAAGTTTCTTTTGCGCAGACGTAAGATTATCGATGAGCAGCGACCGGAGCGAACCGGCTATGGTACAGAGAGAGAGAGAGAGAGGGGAGAGAAGGGAAAAGATAGTTTGTTGGGTGTCATGTATAGTATGTAGAAAACGAACACCGGCGCTTTGGTGTATAGATTTATAATGTATCGTGGACGTTTGGTAGTTTTTGATGTTTAATACGTTAATTCGTTGATATTATTATTATGTTGTTAAATTTTAATTGGTAGTTGTGTATATGTATGAAATGTGGATTCAGAGGGTAATGTTTAACTGGGTTTTGAAAATATGTTGCGATTGAGAAAATTGGAAAATATTATTTTTTTTTAATTTTTGAGTGAAAGCTTGAAATAAATCTTTGATATTGGTTTTTAGTATAAGACGTGTATTTTTTATGATAGAATGTTCATATGAATTGGAGACATAGACGAATTTATTTTCTAATTAAAAGGGTATTTTTTTTTTGTTGTACAAAAGTATGTCGTTGCGCAAAACATCAATGAGCTGCTTAAGTAATACTTTTACCCTATCACAGATTTATCAGGTGAAATGAGTTAGAAGTTTGAGACAAGAAGCATATGTGAACTCAAAAGTTCAAGTCTGTAAATTACGAGTTTCATACTCGCAAGTAGAATGTAATTAACAAATGTTTATTAAAAATATATGTATTCATTCATTCGTATTTAGTATCTTTCAAGATACGTGACTGTACGCATTTGAGAGACATCATTTTCTACTTGAAAGCTTGACTTTCTAAATGATTAATTAAGTTTTTGGTGATTAAAACAAAAAAATATTATTTAATTACATTTATAAAGAGAGTCTAAACGTATTCCGTTTTATTTAAATTAAATTCAGTAAAATGTTAAGTTTAAAGCTGGATAATTGTAATTCAACTAATGCATAATATAAATTTCAACTTTTTCAAATTGATTTACCAAAATTATTTCCTGATGGTAAAATTAAAATACAAATACAATAAAATATAAACTTTCTACTGAATACATCTCTCGAAATATACAAGCCAAAACATTAAAAAAAAAAGTCAACACCAGATTATCTTTTCCTTCAATCTTTCCCTAAAAATAAAAATAAACTAAAATCTCACATACTATATAACTATATAGTCCAATACGTAGTATACCTTCTGTAATCTACACACATAAGCGACCCCAAATAAAAGGGAGGGGAACTATATATCGTACAAAGTGGCGCAAGACCACGAAGGAGAATGACGTGCCTATAAGAAGAGAAAGAGCGTAAAGGAAAGAGAAAAAAGAAAAAGAAGAAGAAGAAGCGGGCCGAACAACTGGAAAGGCTTGTATGTCAGAGTGTGTGTTAACGTAGATTCTGTTCAGTGTCGCGACGACAGCTGTTCCGCGTTTATGGTTTCGTAGCCCGGGAAAATTACGGCCTAAGATATATAACTATATATTTAGTGTACACGTCCGCGGGGGGGATTGCTGTAGTTGTTGAGGATAAAAGGACGACGCAGGAGGTGGTATGTATATAGGTATAATAATATGACGTAGGTGAAAGTGGGTGGAATGAATGGGAATGTTATATATGAGGTATAGAGAATTATCTGGTGTGTGTTTTATTGTTGGTTTGTTTTTTGAAAGACGAGTTTTAATTGTTGAGGTACTGTTATGTTGAGGGAAGATAATATAATGGTATGCAGTAGAGAATGAAAGTGTTGGGTAAATAATTGATTTTTTTTTTTTTTATTTAATTTGTAGCGTGTGATGTTGATGTGAGGCCGGTTATTATACTGCAGTGATGTGTGTTGCTATGGCGAGGCAGGATTATTTTTTCTATTTAAATAATAAGGAAAAAATTAAGTTTTTGAATAAGTTATATATGATATGAAAGTGAATGCAGGTGGGAGAATATATATATTTTTTTTTTATTTTTTATACCCGTGAGCGAACATAAATATGCATGGTTTAGGCGTTTAAGTAGATACAGATAGAAACTGGTCAGACGCGTTTAAATTATAAATTTTCACTTTTTATGTATAAATTTAAATATGATTTTTTCTAAATTTGATTAATAATAAGGAAGATTTTATGCATTTAAAATGTTAATATTTGTATGTGTTAACAAGATAAATGTGAGTTTGCTTCTTCTTTTTTTTTTCGTCTTTTTTTCTCTTATCATAATTATGCGCGATAACATTATGTACGAAAGTGTTTTGTATCTTGACCCATTATTTAGATATACATACATTATTTCAAATCTACTGTATATGCAACTATATATAATTTTGACAAACTTTCAAGAGCGTGAAGATTACAAGAACATAAATTTTTATAATTTTGTTTTAATTTATAACAGAAAATTAACAAGTTAAATATAATTTGAATGTAGCTACCAAAAAGCAAAAATAAATCCATCTTTATTTTTTGAATATGAAATTTGACAATATAACCTAATACATAAATATCATAAATTTTAAAATACACCAAAAACTTTAAAATTAATAAACCATGAGTTGCTCTTATCATAGTAAGCTACTACATACTGCATAATTAATTAAGCTTACAATTAGCATTTTCATATAACTTACAGGTATTGAATATTGGTTAGTAAACAAAGAACTAAAATCTCTGCAAAATGAGTATCAACATCGACAAACCAAGATGGGATCAGGACACATACGAAGGACGAGCAAGGCATTTTTTTACAGTAACTAATCCTTTAAACATATTCGCTTCTAATGCTGATCTTGAACGAGCGAAGGATATCGTAACAAAATACAGGTAAAAAACATTGTTAAAAGTTTCATTTATAATTGAAATTCGATAATAAAAAAAGCTCTAATCGCTGAAAAAGAAGAAATTTAAAATGTAAACACTTCTTAAATTAGATTCTCTTTACTCGTAAGAATCTATGTCAAGATCACACATACATCGATATATTGCTACCAAGCATCCAAAAAAATCAAGCGTACAAAGTCTCTAATTACACCAGCGCCTGTAGTCCCATTACATCGCGGCTGTCTGTCGATGATTAAAAAGTTTATTAATATAGAGCACGTACTATCATCCTTACTCCACCTTAACATCGTTAAATCATTTTTTGCGCTCTCGAAATTCTTAGACGAAATGCTATTAAGAATATTGATGATTACGAAGTGGCTAGTAAAAATATGACCTTGAATTCTAGCGGCAAATTCCATTTTAACTTATTACGATGATGTGATAGTACACAAAAGGCTTTCAAAAGAAAATTGAAGTCAATTTAAAAAAAAAAATGTATGTTTGTGATTACAGAAAGGGCACGTCTTTGAAGCAACTTGGAATTGATGAAGATGAATTATGGAAGGCTAAATATTTGTATGATAGTGCCTTTCATCCGGATACTGGTAACAAGATGGTATTAGTTGGACGTATGAGTGCTCAGGTGCCTATGAATATGCTTATCACTGGATGTATGATGACGTTTTACAAGTATGTTATTTTTTTTTTAAGTAATCGTTAAAATTTTGATAAACAAATATTTAGTAATAGAGAATAAATGCTGTTGTTGCATAACGAATATTTTTAAATTTGATCGTTTTGAAATTCTAGTATTGAGTAGACAGTTAAAAAAAAAGTATTGAGATTAGACTTTTAAATGCGTGAAGATACCGGAAAAAGTGAGTTCACGTTTAAATCAGCGTATTTTAAACACTGTCTGAAATAAATATTTTTTTTAATTTGTAGAAACTGAAATTTTTTAAGGCATGATTTATTTAAGAAATTTTTTTTATTTTATTATTTTTAATTAAATATAAATGTCACCACTGTAATTTTAAAATTAATATTGAAAACATTCGAAGACATGGAAAGTATGTAAATTCTATAAGCCGATTACGTACGTAATTTTATTTTCGAAAACTTATTTTAAAAAACGTTGACATTTGGCTGAAAGCCAAACTCCATTATACGAACAGTACGCGATTTTTAAAAAAATTTTACAGCATTTGTTTTCTTAAAATAATTAATTTGATTAACAACTAAAAAGTAATACATCGAATATAATTGAATTAATATTGATTAGTTAAAGGAGAACGTTATAACTAAAGTTTAAAGGTTGCGTCTATTTATTATCATTCATTTATCTTCGAGACTAGTGATAAATGCATTATGAAAGATTTCTCCAATGTATTTTTCAATTGTCAGTTATATCTTGTAAATGTCTGGCTCGCGCATTCTATTTTATTTTATCTTTAAATGTTTCCTAATAATGAATAATACTTTTTTTTCTGAAAGTGCATTTCTCATAAGTACAAAAAATAATTATTCATTACTTTTATTCTAAAAAATTCTTTTTTAATTTTTAATATAAATATTTACGCATAATATTCCTTATCCTCACAGATCAACACCAGCCGTAATATTTTGGCAATGGTTCAACCAGTCATTCAACGCAGTAGTAAATTACACAAATCGCAGCGGTTCAAGTCCCATACCAGTAGAAACACTAGGCATAAGTTACGTAGGAGCAACAGGAGGTGCTTTGGTAACAGCATTAGGTCTCAATCGTTTAGCAAGTGTAGGCCCACCACTTGCTATGCGTCTAGTACCTCTAGCAGCTGTAGCTGCTGCTAATTGCGTCAATATACCACTGATGCGTTTCACCGAGCTACGTGATGGTATCGAGCTTCAGAATGAGAAAGGAGAAAAGGTCGGTCACAGTACAAAAGCTGCTAAACAAGCTATTACTTCGGTTACACTTTCACGTGTACTTATGTCTACACCTAGTATGCGTAAGTATCATTAACTTTACTCTAATTTAGATCAAGAAGCTATTTTTTTAAATTTCTATAAATACATTTTTCTTTTTTGTTTAGTGTTATCTCCAATTTTAATTGATACACTGGAGCGAAAACGTATTTTACCCCGTGGTTCCTGGGTGGCTGGTCCTATACAGGTAGCTTTCTGCGGCTTCTGTCTCACCTTTGCCACACCTTTATGCTGTGCTTTATTCGCTCAACGCGTTGCTGTTAATGTCGATGATCTCGAAGATAAAGCTCGCGAGGAGATCAGAAAAAAGGATCCTAATGCTAAGGTTGTCTATTACAATAAAGGCCTGTGAATTGACAAATAAGACTTTTTTAAGGAAGATGAGAGATCTACCACTTTTACTGGGTTTCTATACCCAATTGTGATTTTGTTCGATGGATGAAAAAGTTTTATGTAGTTGTTTATGATATATATATATATATATATTCTATGGATTGATATACGCGTTGGTATGGATGTTTAAAAAACTAAGGGATTTTGAGAATATATTGTAAATGTTGTTTTTGATGTAGCTATTATATATTATATGCGTTGATCGCACATTAGAGGAGATTTTAAGAATGATGATGCGAAGAAATATTTTTCTGCTTTCTGTGTTCAATAGTTTCCTAACGGCCGTAATAACGACGACTGCCTAACGAGATTACATATATTTACAAAACGGGGATATATTTATGAACATAATGTTATAAGGCTTTAATTATTTTTAGCCTGTTTTACTTTTTTTTTATATTAATATATTTTATATTTTATAAATGTTTAAAACAATTTAAAAATGTGTCATTCCATCAGTTTTTATTTATATAATTTTTCTTATAATCTTAATTTATTGATTATGATTATTTAATATATCATTTTTTGAGTAAAAGAAATAATCTTTCAAATACTATTTTTTACATATCAAAATAATGTATTTGATTTAAAATGCTAGTTAATTTAAATTTTAAATTGTAAACGAATGCTCAATTTCTATTACAAAGAATATCGAGACTTAAGAATTTGCATTTCTCTTTCTTGTGATGTAGCTATAAGTTTTATTTATGATTAAGTAGATAAATTATATTATAAAGAACACATGTTGCTATTTTAAAAGTGAAAAACTTAAATGAACAATTTATTATAAGCTTGGAAATGTTATAATTGAACTGTCAATTATTACTAATGTTGTGCAAACACAATTCCAGACAATAAATACAAATTCGTCCAAGAAAACTTAATGGTTTATTAATGTATTAATTAAAAATTTTTTATTTAACAACATTTCTAATAATTAACATACTCCTATCATCTTAGAAAAAAAATATATAAAAGATTTACTTTTGTGAAAATTCTTCATTTTATAAACCATTTAAAGTTAATTGAATTACATTTGATTTTTTTGGTTCAGTAAGATCAAATTTTCGAACAGGTGGAATAGGCTTGATTTTGCGTCCATGTCTGCCAGTCTTTCTATGCCAAAGACCACTTCTTGGTCTATTACCAAGGTGTCGATTAGCAGCAGCACTTCCAATTGGTGTTTTATTATGCAATTCATTTGACAATCGACCTACAGTCGCCATACACCTTTGATCAAGACTAAATTCTTTTTTACTAGGTACTTTTATAATGACTCTATCGTTCTCTTTTCTTGTTATTGTTGCAAAAGTACCAGCTGCATGGATCAAATGTCCACCCATACCTATATACTTTTCAACACAGTTTATTTGTGTACCTACAGACAAAGAACCTAAGGCATAGCGATCACCTTCATTTGGTTGTACTGTCATTCGAAATAATCCTTTATGAACTCTGAGTAAATCTCCAGCTTTCATATTCATAGTAGCAAGAATATAATAAAGTTCTTTGCCACTTCCAACTAAAGCTACATGACATGTACGACAACCATCTGCAAAAACTTTTAAAACTCTTTCTTCTTTAGGTGGTTCATTGACATCTGTTGGTCCGTCTCTAATCCAATTAATCCAATGATACTTATGCTTTATACCACCTCCAATACCCTTTGCAACTACTCTTCCTATAATATAACAAATTAAGAAATCAATTAACTCTTTCAATCACAAATAACAAAAACTTAATTTCAAACACGAATAAGCCTTTTTATTGTAATAAATAATAAAAGTAAATCATCATTGAAAACCAAATAAAATTTAAGAAAATAAAAAGAACTGTCTGCTTATCAAATCAGCACATTGAACATAACCTCACCAATAACAATCAAAACAATTTCTAAACTGAAAATTATTTAAGATAAAATCACAAAAAAATTAAGAATAATCACTCACCACTAACAGGATCTCGTCCAGCAAGATTTGTGACTTCAAGAGGTTCAATAGTATACTTGTCTTTAAAGTGAACAATCCTACGATAACTCTTGCCTTTTATACCAGGTTTTGGTTTAACATATCCTGTATAGTAATCACGATTCAGCTGAGTTTGAATTAACGGTGCTACTAGGACTCGACTGGGAGCATTCAGAAGAAGATTTTGTCCCAAGAGACGACATAGCACCGATGCTGTCGACATGGTATCTCAAAAGCGCACGACGAACGTCCGCTTTTTTAAAACTGACTTCAATATCTGGGATGGAGTATTTTTCTATTGATTATAAATGGAGAGGTGTTACTAATGATTGATTTTTTTTTTTTTTCATGTAGGACAAAATATACTTATTTATATTTACTTGCCTTCTTTTATAAATTAATCGTTGTGCTTGATAACCAACGTAAGACTGGTGTGCAACTATGATCAGCTGATTTGTTTTGGTTATTGGTAAGATAGAAAACTGTAGAATTTTATGTATCACATGTTGTTATGTCGGTGTCTTACCATTTCTACTGTTTCTACTGAAGTTAAATATCGAGGTAGAAATTACTTAAATTATTTGTATGATTTTTGTTATTTTTTGAAAGTACTGAAAAATAATTTAATGTTGGACTTTTTTTTTAAATTAAACAAAACTACTTTGAATTTTTTTTTTCATTTAATTGCCAATGATTTTTAACTGCAATTGTAAATTTCTTATTTTAAAAAAAAAATTAAATGTTAGAAGTTTAAAAAATTTTTTAATCTTGATACTAATCCGATAAAATTTAAATAAGATAAATATACAGTTTTTTACCATATAAAATTCTATTCAGGATGAGATAGGATGTATTGAAGACAGCATTTATTTACAAATCAGTCAAAACATTTAGTTGATTTTAAATAAAGAGCTTATACTTGAGTAAATTAACAACGTTTAGTTTAGCCAAATTTAATTTACGTGATTCTCTCAATATGATTTTATAAATACGAAAATTTAAATCAGATATGAAATAACGAAATGATCAAAGTATGTATGTACTGTTGAGGCTTAGTGCGTAGACTTAGGCTTCACGATCTATGGGTTGTGAGTTCAATTCTTGGTGTCTATCGATCTGAGCTTCCCCAGCCTAAAAGCCGAAATAATATACTCATAAAAGTTAAAATAAGGCTTTTGAAAAATACAAACCTTACGTATCCTCTGAGGTTGTTGGCATCACCAAGTATGCTAAATATTTCTAATATAAAACAAAAATTAAGGATTTAACTCAATAGAAGAAAATAAAATAAAATAATTAATTTTTTTTACGCAATGTAAACAAAAAAAATTTAGTTTAATCACACGCTTTGTCCAAAAGTATTCTTTATCCATTGTAAAATAAAATCTCTCCAATTATTTTTATTTTCTCCAAAAAATAACCGAATTTCAAAAATAAAAAACCTTTGAAATGCAAATATAATATTTAAATTCTCACAATTAAGCTATTTTTCTTAAATAAGCCACATACAAATAAGTGAAAGTTCAAGCTAATTAGTTTCATTGCAATAGAACAGCCCAGAAAGACAATAAGCCATTCGTGGCTCAACATCTAATAGCTTGATATACATATACACGACTTGAAGAAACCTCATCGATAACCAATAATCGTTCCGATGTATAAACTCTCAACAATACGCCAAAGTCTTAATATCTAACATAAATTAGCACTGGTACCTTTAAACAACTAAAAAAAATATCTTGTATTCATAAGTTTCATTTTTACAAATATCAAAACAATTTGTACCATTTTCTAATTCTTCAAGCTTGCATGCAATTATCATATATCCGATTGACCTTACAATTAAGCAAAGCTATTAGTAGAGCTTTAATTAATTCGCCAGTCTGACCAAACCCATCCGGATTCTACTTAACCATGCAATTCACACATTCACACATTCACACACACACACACACACACACACACACACACACACACACACACACACACACACACACACACACACACACACACACACACACACACACA
>JAPYZE010001990.1:0-22142 GCA_030522805.1 Leptomastidea abnormis
CGTTTAAAAAGCGTTTCATCAATGGCTAGAAACAAGCTATTTTTCTTACCTAGTTCTTAGTTTTGTGACTATTTTTCTTAGGCGCATTTCTACCAGGGACATTTACGAATAATAACAGGTCATAGTCTGGGCGGGAAAAAAATAGCTTATGCACCTCTGACAGAAGTATTTTTATCTCTCGAAAACTTCATTCTTGAAATAAATAGTCCACTTCTGTCTCGTGATACATAATATATGATTTATTGTTCTCGTTAGGTTTGGTCAGCAAAGTTATTTTACAAAGTGGTAGTATATTAAATCCTTGGTCACTAGTTCGAAATCCCAAAGTATACGTGTGCCAAGTATGTAATTATTTAGGTAAAGACATTTATGACGCTAAAGAGATACTTGAATTTTTAAAAACAATCGACCCTGAAAGATTAGTCGATGCGCAGGAAGAGATTCGAAAACCATACGTATGTGTCACAACTAAATCAAAAAGTAAAAGACAAATTAGAACAGTAAAATTAATGTAAACATGCATATATTTTTTTCATTTTCAGCACAAACTAAATAACACATTGGTATTCAAGCCATCGGTTGACGACAAATCATCAAATCCAATAATACCAATACCTAGCGAGGAAGCTGGTTTAGAAGCTATTAATGTGCCTCTACTCATGGGTTACAACAATCAGGAGGGAATGGTTTTTCTTTCCGGTAAGTTAAAATTAGAACAATATGAAAGCTTAATCACCCATAATAATTAGATCCGTTTAAGTACACGCCTTTAAATCAGGAAGTATACGATACAGCTGATAAAAGTCTATCAAAGGTATTTGACACTCAAACTCAGGAGCTTTTTAAAAAATATAAACTGACATTGAAGGATATAAAAAAAATGTATTTTGATGATAAAAAAATATCAATGTCTACCAGACAAGAAATGGGTAATATATTAAGTGAATGGAAATTTTTTGAAGGTATACATAGAACAATGAAAATTCAAGTTGAAAAAAGCTCTTTTCCTACTTACGGATATAGATTTTGTTATAATCAACCGGTAACTTTAACAAAAATGCAATTTCAATTGCCTTGTCCAGGTAAATTATACATTATTGCAATATTTAGTTTTTTTTATATTTATTAAACAAATTAATGTCTTTGGCTTTTAGGAGCTGCACATTTCGATGATGTAGAATTTCTTTTTTTTGGTAAAATAAGAACGGATTCGATGTTACATCATTGGGAGAAAGGCACTCAGGATTATAAAATTATGGAACAGCTTACGGAAATGTGGACAAACTTTGCTAGATATGGGTAAAATAAAATAATTATAAGATTATCACTAATTAAATTCTAATTGATCATTTTTTTTTTCAATTTATAGAAATCCTACTCCCAGTACATCTGAACTTTTACCTGTAAAATGGTTACCATTGGACGATGGTACAAATTTACGATTATTAAATATTGACAAGACTATTAAAATGGAAACTGTTGAAAATATCGAGAAGAAATTTTTAGTTGCAAAAGACTTGTTAAAAAAAATGTAATCTACAACATAATTTTTATAATCAAATATAACAATAACAAAAAAACTCTGATATCGGTATTTGCTTTATCTTCAAGTATTTTTACAATGCTTTATCGAATTAATTATGAATATAATAAGTCAAAAATTAAGCAAACTTTGTACTGACATGAAATATTTAAAATTTACTATTGCTTATTAATCGCTAACAATAATTTATCATTATGTTTTAATTAAGTATAATTGAAACAGTTTTCAATAAATATATCATGATAATTAGATTATATCGACTCTCATCTATTAATTTTATTAAAAAATGATGATTATTAATTTTAATCAGTCTTTTATTATAAATATTGTAAGAAAATATCGGCTATGTTTTAAGCTTTCTTCAGATTTTTTTCAAGTAATTGATTAAATTAATAGCTGTTATTTTACATTGTTTATTTTCATTGCTGCAATTAAACATCGTTATTGTTGACATAAATAATTTTAGTTTTAATTAATTAACATAAAGAATTTTAAAATGCTCAAGATGTATTCGAAACGTCTTTATAGTATTTAAAATAGCTTATCAAGATTGAAAATTATCTTTTCTATCTGTAGTGTCATGATGATATAGCAACTTATATTTTTTACATTAAAATCAAATAAAATGATAAACTTAATCACAAATAGCTATTAAAAAAATAAACACTTTATAGGTGAGTAAAAAAAAAAAGAAATAAAAGCAGGAAAATAATAAACAATTAATTGCAAACACTAATGGAGGATTCACTGTTTACAAATAATTATATTACATTGTGTATGTTCAATGATTCAAAAAACAATAATAATAAAATAAAAAATTAAATAATTTTTATCAAGATAAAAATCAAATTTATAAAGTATATTTTTGTTTTTCATTTGATCCTAATCAAATAGAACAAAAATAATTTTCATTATAACATCTTATACTAATAATTACCATTTTTTTTTCAACACATAAAAATACACATAAATTATAATTTAATCTAATTTGTAATTCAAATTCAAACATTCAACTATACTTCACACACACACACACGCACGCACACACACACACACACACACACACACACACACACACACACACACACACACACACACACACACACACACACACACACACCCATCATAAAATATGACATTGAAAAACAATCGACCACACGTACACACACACGTGCATCATTATATCAACATTAAACAATACACCAACAAACAAATTACCAATCCTACCAGACAATCATAATTATTAAATAAATCCTCATCATTATACGACTTCCGCACACTGACAGATATATTTATAGCTTATATAGTATAGGATCTAGGAAGACCGTCATCCACGCACGCTCAGTTGTATTGCCGAGATCGACACGTGAGAACAACCACAGCATCGCGTATTAGGTATAGCATTAGTTCAAATGTTCAAAATGGCAGAGCCAGTTATTGTGGATACTAAGTGCGGCAAGTTACAAGGAAGTGTTGAGCATAGTTTTGAAAATTACGATTATTGTGTTTTTAAAGGTATACCTTATGCAGAACCACCTGTTGGTAAACTTAGATTTAAGGTAAATTCTTTTTTTAATGAGTTTTTTTTTGTTTTTATGGTGTTGTTGCGTAGTTTGTGTTATTGTCATTGAGTTTGACAGGGACTATAGAGTGTAATAGGATAGGCCATGGATAGGCCAAGGTCGAATGACGTATGAAAAAAATATAGGTTTATTCCGTATTTGGCGTCTGGAACGCTTTACGGTCACAATAGGTGTCAGTAGTGTGTTCCATTTGTGGCGGGAAATTCAAATATTTTAAAAATTTAGATCAAATTATTTTTGAATGATTTTTTTTTATAATTGTTTAGATTTGTTTATAAAGAAATATTATTTTTATTAATATAAACAAATTTACATGATAAAATAAAAAGATTAACTTAAATTTTGATTATATTATTTAATAAACTAATTTTAAAAATAAAATTTAATTATAAAATTGTAGGATCCCGTACCTGTAAAAGCATGGTCCGGTATAAAAGAAGCGAACAATTATGGACCAGAATGTGGACAAATGGATTTTGTTTCACATAAAGCAAAAGGAGAAGATGATTGTCTTTATTTAAACATTTTTGTAAAAAATGTTAAACCTAGTGTCCAGCTACCTGTTATGGTATGGATTCATGGAGGTGGTTTTGTTCTTGGTTCTGGAGATGGTTTACTTTACGGTCCGGATTATTTTTTGAAAAAGGGTGTCCTTTTTGTCACTATAAACTATCGTGTTGGTGTATTAGGTAATAATTACATAATAACTAATTTTTTTATTTTTACTTTTAAAAAAATTTACAATATGTCATCGTCATTATTGATAAAATACAATATTTTGTGATAATTAGATATTATCCAATTAAAATTTCTAATAATATTTTTATTTTTTGCGAAGGATTTTTAAATTTTGAAAATGAAGTAGCAACTGGAAATCAAGGTCTCAAGGATCAAGTAATGGCATTAAAATGGATAAAAGAAAATATATCAAATTTTGGTGGCGATTCTAATAACATAACAATTTTCGGAGAAAGTGCTGGTGGAGCTTCTGTTCATTATTTAACGTTGTCACCTTTAGCAAAAGGTTTTTAATTTATTTTATATTTTGAATGCATTTCACAATTACAATATGAATTTAAAAATATTTTTTTTACTTTTAAAGGTCTTTTCCATAAGGCTATTTCTCAAAGTGGAGTAGCATGTAATCCATGGGCCCATTCCGCAAATCCAGAAAACGCCTACAAATTATGTGAAATTTTAGGAAATGATTCGAAAGATCCAAAAGTATTAATTGAATTTTTACGAAACATTGAATGTGATAAATTGATAGAAGCTCAAGAAGAAATACAAAAATCTCTAGTACGTATAAAGAAAAAAAGAAAAAATCAATAAATATTTTATTTTTTTAATTAAAAAATTAAATTTTAGCCAAAGTTCCAAGATCTCATGACCTTTGGACCATGTGCTGATTCTAAATCAAAAACACCATTTTTACCAATACATCCATCAGAGGCTATGCAGTATGGGAGTCATGTTCCATACATCATAGGATGTAACAGTCGCGAAGGAATTTTTAGTTTAGCAGGTGAGAACTACGTTTTTTTAATAATTTAAATAAAATAAATAAACTTTAATATATATAAATTTTATACAATTAAATAATTATATGATTTAATAGGATTAAAAGAAAAACACTATGAGCTATTGGAAAACGAATTTGAAAAGTGCTTGAATCATCGTATATTAGAAATATTGAAGAAGAATAACGTCACACCAGATCAATTTAAACGCTTGTATTTTGGCAACGAAAAAGTAACCGAAGAAAATCAAATAAAGACAGCTGATTTATTAGGTGATTTGAGTTTCGTAGAAGGAATACACGCTGTGGTTAAATGTCAGGTTAAACAAAGCTCTGCACCGACCTATTTTTATCGATTTCTTTATGATAAAGGATTTTCTTTACTTAAATCAATGGAAGGCTGTACTATACCAGGTTAGACCACCTTTTTTTTATAATATTTTAATGTGTTATGAAAGGAGATTTTTCTTTTAAATACGATAAATAATTTTTCTCAATTTTTTAGGCACTTGTCATTTTGATGAGGTCCATTACTTGTTTAGCATGAACATTTATGAATTTTTTGATGTTAAGCGACCAGAACCTGGAAGTACTAGTTACAGAATAATTGATCAAATGACAGAGTTATGGACAAATTTTGCAAAATATGGGTACGTTAATAAATTTTTTTACAAATTAATTACTGTTTTACATTACGATTTTATAGCAAAAAATACTTTTTTGTAAAAAAAAAAAAAAATCACTTTATAATTGTTAAAAATTTAATTTTTTTTTTTTTTTTAATCATGTAGAATGCCAACACCAGAAGTATCTGATTTAGTACCTACATATTGGCTTCCAGTAAATGATGAAAAAATTTTCCGTACATTGAATATTGACGATGATCTTTGCATGGACAATACAGTAAATATAGAAGAACGTTACTCTTTTGGAAAATATATGAAACATAAATTGTGAAAAATTAATTATAATAATAATGAATTATAATGAATTTATTGTAATATTTTGAGATTCTTGAAATTATTTTTAAGAACAAAAAAGGACAAATTTTATAAGTATTCTATACATTTATTGTACTTTGCTCAACATTTATACTCAACCATAATGTATTAAAAGTGTAATAAATAATTAAAATAAAATTTAATATATTTGAATTGCTTAATTATTTTTTATACCGTCAGCTGAGCATAGTTTCCTTAATCTATATCTCACAAGTTCGATTCTGAGCATGCGAGCTCTGAGCAGAAAAACCTTCAAAGTCTTTGGAAAAAAAAGTCTTACTCGTTTAAAATAAATAAATAAAAAAAACAGTCGATAACATGATTGAAAAAACATAATAGCTAAAAGTAGGCTAAATTTTTTTTTAAAACTATATTTCAGTGTTTTAAAATCAACTTTCATTATAATAATTTGTAATTAATTACTATTTAAGACGGTTAAACTTACGGGCCAATATAAATAAAATTTTGATTCAATATTTTTTTGTTAGCACAATCAAAATAGATTTGTTTTTTATAATTGTCAACTCCATTCAATTTCTTATCTAAAATAAATTTGTGATTTTTAAGTAAACGTTACAATGCAATTTTTTTTATCAGTTAAAAACTATTGCGTCATAGACGTGACACAGCTTTATTTTCGTTTAAAAAAAATAAGCAAATTTATTGTCATAAAATAAAAATGTAACCCATAGCGAGATTCCACAGTACATAATTTTAAAATTTTAAAATCAATAACGTTTATAAAAAATGTAGCTAAGAATAAACATTTTCTAAAAAATAATAACATTGTTTTTATTTTTATATTATTTCCTCTATAAGAACTTATAAATAATCAACCTTCATTTAATTCAAATTATACGACGTTCAATTGAGATTTTACTATTTATAAAACTTTATGCCTTAATTATGTATAATTAAATTTTTCAAATAATAGTTATCATCAGCGTCATCGAAAAAGATTAAGCTTATAATCATCGATGACGTTGCGATGACATTATATATTACTTCTTATCTAATATAAACTCGTGAGCCTTGAGAGTAAACGTTGGGAATAGAGTAACTTTTGTAGTCAGTCTAGCACTATAGCTCGGTACAGGTGGCACGTTTTTAGCATCGTTTAAGAAAAATGAGTGAATCAATTGTAGTAGATGCAAAATGTGGACCATTAAAAGGTTCTGTGGTACATAGTTATGAAGGCTACGATTATTGTGCTTTTAAGGGTGTGCCTTATGCAGAACCACCTGTTGGCAGTTTGAGATTCAAAGTAAGATATCCTTTATTTAATGTCATTGCTGATAAGCTTGTTTTGCTTGACTTTTGTAAAAATAATAAGTCATTTATTTTTAAATAAATACATTTTGTTAAAAAATTATTTTGTTTTTGTAATCAAATAAATAATAATTGATCAAGATAAGATGTTAAACATTTTTAATTAATTTTTAATAAAATAGATGCAAAATAAAAAATAATTCAATACGTACGCTATAAACTAAAATATGAAGATAATAAAATCTGAAGATTTTGTTATTATTACGTAACTCCACAAAGTTTTGTTTATTTAATTAATTAGGATCCTGTACCAATCACACCATGGAAAGAAGTAAGAGATGCGACAAAGTTCGGTTCGGATTGTGCTCAATTTGACTTCATGTCTCGAGTCATAAAAGGTGAAGATGATTGCCTTTATTTAAATATTTATGTGAAAAGCATAAAACCAACTGCAAAATTACCTGTACTGGTATGGATACATGGTGGAGGTTTTATGATGGGCTCAGGAGATGATTCAATTTACGGACCTGATTATTTCCTCAAAAAAGATGTAGTACTTGTTACATTAAACTATAGGGTTGGTGTGCTAGGTGAATATTATTTTTTTAAATTATCATTATAAACAAATTTTGCAATAAATTATAATAAAATAATTTTATAAAATGATATTATCGATGTAGGTTTTTTAAATTTCGATGATGAAGCAGCATTTGGAAATCAAGGGCTTAAAGATCAAGTTATGGCTTTACGTTGGATAAAAGAAAATATCGTTCATTTCGGTGGAAATCCGAGTAATGTTACGATTTTCGGTGAAAGCGCTGGTGGAGCTTCTGTACATTATTTGACGTTGTCACCTTTAGCCAAAGGTACTTTAAAAAAAACAATGAATATCGTTAATATTTTATTAAGTGGTAATTATATTCTTAAGTTTATGTTATTTTTTTTTTGGAGGTCTTTTTCACAAGGCAATATCACAAAGTGGCGCAGCTTGTAACCCATGGGCAAGTTTAGACAACACAGATTATTCTTATGAGTTATGTAAGGTTTTAGGAAATGATTCCAAAGATCCAAAAGAGTTGGTTGAATTTTTACGAACTATCGATCATGTAAAATTAATCGAAGCTCAAACCCAAGTAATGAATGCACAAGGTGTAAGTGAAAATTTAGTTTAAAAAATACAAATTAGTAAATATTTTTATTTATATTAAAATTGTATATTTATTACAGCCTATTTATCGTTGCGTTTTTCCATTTTCACCATCAGTTGACAGTAAATCGCCAGAACCGTTTATGCCAGTACATCCAACAAAAGCTATGCAAAATGGCATTCATATTCCTTACATTTTTGGTTATACTAGTGGCGAAGGAAATTTTTTCCTTATGGGTATATTATTTTTAAAAATTTTATATAAAAAGTAATTATTAACATCATTTAAAAATTTTTAAATTTTGCAGATCTTGAAGCTAAACATTTTGATGAAATAGATCAAAATTTTGATGTATGTTTTAAAGGTCAAACTTTAAAGGCTATAGAAAAATACAATTTATCTCCGAGTAAATTAAGAAACATGTATTATGGAAGCGAGAAAATATCAATTGAAAATTGTGATAAATTTGCTGCTATTTTAAGCGATGTACAATTTATTGAAGGAATACACAGAGCAATAAAATGTCAAGTTCAACATAGCTCGACACCTACGTACTTGTATTATTTTACTTACGACAAAGGATCTTCTATGATTAAGACAGTGTATAATATTAACGTACCAGGTTAGCATTTAAATTCAAATAAAATTTTAAATTATGTTTAATCAGACTTGTTTGGATAAAATGAGTGATAATCGATAACCACTGAGAAGTGTAATTATACTTGATATGATATTGAGAATTGAATAAATAAATATTGATATTTTAGGTGTTGCTCATGGCGAGGAAATGCAATATCAATTTTTTATGAAAATGTTTGATCAATTTAAAATGGAACGTCCAAAACCTGGATCGACTAATTATATGATGATTGATCGGATGGTAGAAATGTGGGTAAATTTTGCTAAAACTGGGTAAGTTTGTTTATTGTATAATTTAATTCTTAATTTTATTTTAAAAAATGTCTATAATAATTTGGCTCACTTAATATAAATAACATTTTAGGAGACCAATACCTGAAGTGTCCGAATTATTACCAACTTATTGGTTGCCAGTATCAGACGAAGACAATTTTCAAGTTTTAGATATAAACGAAAATTTACAAATGCAAAACGTAGAAAATATTGAAATTAAATATCGAGATCTTGGAAGAAAAGGCAAATAGAATATCGTTTAGCAGTATTTTAACTACAATTCAAATTTATATACTCAAAAAAATAAAACTGTTATTTCATAATTTATTTACGTGTTGTTGTTTTCAAATAATTCAGATAACAAACTATGTTTGCAAATTTTAGAAAATTTTTTTTTTATATATCATAAACATAATTTATAAAATGTTTAATGCAATAATTACTATTTGCAAAATTTTATATCAAGTGTATGTAAAATTAAATATTTTGAAAAAATTAATTATCGTTGTCGTAATCGAAAAAGATAAAACTTGTAATCATTGATAACTCTGATGACATTCCACTGTACTTCTTATCTAACATAAACTCGTGAGCTTTGAGTAAACGTTGCCAATACGGTAAATTTTAATCAGTTTAAAGCTGTCGCTTGGTATACACATGTGACACAGTTTTATTGCAATTTTAGAAAAATGAGCGAATTTGTTGTAGTAGAAGCTAAATGTGGACCATTACAAGGTTCTGTGGTTCATAGTCACGAAGGTTACGATTATTGTGCTTTTAAGGGTGTGCCTTATGCAGAACCACCTGTTGGCAGTTTGAGATTCAAAGTAAGATATCTTTTTTTTTTTAATTTCGTTGCTTATACGCTTACTGCTTATTTTTTTGCAAAAAAAATGGCATTTGTAACTTTATTAAATTTTTTTTTAATTGATAATTAATTACCTAAAAGGTAAAATATTAAAAATTTATATCAAATGTGTATAAAACGAATGTGCAAAGTAAAACATTGTTCAAATGTGAACTTCCAGAAATAAAAATTTTAATTTTAATAATTGATAAGAAAATGTAATCTAAAAATTGTATGCAAAAAATAACATTTTATGCAGGATCCTGTACCAATTGCACCATGGAAAGAAGTAAGAGACGCAACAAAGTTCGGTTCGGATTGTGCTCAATACGATATTATATCCAAAACCTTAAAAGGTGAAGATGACTGTCTGTATTTAAATATTTATGTAAAAAGCATAAAACCATCTGCACGACTGCCTGTAATGGTGTGGATTCACGGCGGAGCTTTTATGATGGGCTCGGGAGATGATTCAATTTATGGGCCTGATTATTTCCTCAAAAAGGATGTGATACTTGTTACGTTAAACTACAGAGTTGGTGTTCTAGGTAAATATTATTTGGAAAAAATTACCATTATGCATAACTGTAGTAATTAAATTAATAAACAATATTTCAAATGTAGCATCATAAAATAATATTCATAACGAAATCATGTTATCGATTTAGGTTTTTTAAATTTCGATGATGAAGCTGCATTTGGAAATCAAGGGCTTAAAGATCAAGTTATGGCTTTACGTTGGGTAAATGAAAATATCGTTCATTTCGGTGGGAATCCAAGTAATGTTACGATTTTCGGTGAAAGCGCTGGTGGAGCATCAATTAATTTTCTAGCATTATCTCCTTTAACTAAAGGTATAATTTAATAATTTTCAATATGGTTAATATTTTATCAAATCTTATTTACATCCTTAATTTTATTATTTTATTTTGAAGGTCTTATACATAAAGCAATATCACAAAGTGGTGTAGCTTGTAACCCATGGGCACTCAATGATATCACAGACACTTCATATGAATTATGTAAAATTTTAGGAAATGATTCTAAAGATCCAAAAGAGTTAGTTGAATTTTTACGAACTATCGATCATGTGAAATTAATCGAAGCTCAAAATCAAGTAATGAATTCCAACGGCGTAAGTTTAATTTTATTAAAAAATATTTAAAATAGCAAAAATTATGACTTCTATTAAATTTTTGTCATTTCATACTATTGTATATTTATATATTACAGCCTTTTTATCGTACCAGTTTTCCATTTGGTCCTGTGGTAGATAGTAAATCGCCAGAACCATTTATGCCAGTACATCCAACAAAAGCTATGCAAAATGGCATACACATTCCTTACATTTTTGGTTATACTAGTTGTGAAGGAATATTTTTCCTTATGGGTATACTATATTTTTAAATATTTTATAATTACAAGTTAAGTATTCCATCTTTCAAAAAAAAAATCATAAAATTTTGTAGGACTAAAAGATAAACATTATGATGAAATGGATCAAAGTTTTCATACATCTATAAAACGTAGAACTTTAAAAGCATTAGAAAGGCATAATATAACTCCAAGTCATTTGAGGAGTATGTATTTTGGTAACGAGAAAATATCAATGGAGAATCGTGCCAAATTTGCAGCTTTGTTGAGCGATGTACAATTCATTGAAGGAATACATAGGGCAGTAAAATGTCAGGTTCAACGTAGCTCAACGCCAACATACTTGTATCGTTTCAGTTATGATAAAGGAGTTTCTATGATGAAGACGATGTTTAATGTAAATGTACCAGGTTTGTATCTCAATATCGAGATGAATTATTAAGCGATTAAATGTTAAAAAAATTTCCACGGTGAAGTAAAATAATTAAAATTTTAGGTGTTGCTCATGGCGAGGAAATGCAATATCAATTTTTTATGAAAATGTTTGATAAGTTTAAAATGGAACGTCCAAAACCTGGATCGACTACTTACATGATGATTGAACGTATGGTAGAAATGTGGGTGAATTTTGCTAAATATGGGTAAGGCTTATTTATTAAATTTAATCAATCAAATTTTTATATCAAAACTATTACTTAATGTAAATAATTACTTTAGGAGACCAACAACCGAAGTATCTGAATTGATACCTACTTATTGGTTACCAGTAACAGATGAAGACAATTTCCAGATATTAGATATAAATGAAAATCTACAAATGCAAAACGTAGAAAATATTGAAATAAAATATCGAGATTTTTCAAAAATGAGTAATTTATAGTAATGTTACTTTTTATAGTCATTGTACTATAATCTCAATTTATATACTCAAAAATAATAAGTTATTTTCATAATTTATTTAAATTTTGTTTTTTAATAATGTAAAATCAAACACAATTTTTTTGATTATATTTATAACAAATATACTTTATCAATAAAAAATTTAATTTATAAAAATTCAGTTGTTTTACATTACCAACATCAAACTAATAAATTTAAAGTTTTTTCTTTAAATATAAACAAATCCTTAAAATCGTATTATTACAAATTTTACATAATCAATTTAACGATGTCAAAACCAATGCTCTACAAACACAAAAAAAAGACACATTATACTTATATTTAAACCAAATGCAAAGATGCCCACTGTATTCAAATGAAGATTGACCGAACGAAAACTAGATGCATTTAAAAAAAGCATCGAATTAAGTAACTTCAGTTCATCGTAGTCACTCGAAATGAGAAATACAATTGTAAAAACTGTTTGTGGCCGATTGCGTGGCTTGAAAGAAAAAAGTATTGAAGGTTTTGATTATTATGCTTTTAAGGGTGTGCCCTATGCTAAACCACCGGTAGGGGAACTTAGATTTCAGGTAGGTTAAATTTAATAAAATATTTTTAACTTTTTGAAAGTAAAATAATGTTAATAAGTGGTTTTGTGTATTTGAAAATATGAACACTATATTTAGTTGAGTATTTTTATCACTGATACAATCAAGAGTGAAAGTGATTACATAAACTTCAATAAAAAAAAAATTTAATTCTGTAGCTAATTAATTCTTATTCAAAAAGTAATACATATTTTAACGTAGGATCCTCAGCCTCCAGAACCATGGGAAGGTATTAGAGACTCAACAAAATACGCATCACCATGCGCCCAATACGATCAAATAGGTCGAGCATACGTTGGCTGCGATGACTGTTTATATTTGAACGTTTACGTTAAGCCATCAAAATCAAAAATACGTCGTAGTCGTTATTTTCATCCCGTCATGATGTATATTCACGGAGGTGCTTTTACTTTTGGATGTGGTGACGATCAATTTTATGGACCTGATTATTTGTTACGAAAGGATATTGTTTTAGTGACTATTAATTATAGGCTTGGAGTATTTGGTATGTGTTCATTTATTATGTGAATTTTGTTGTTGTTGTAAATTTAAGTAAAATTAATTGATGTAATTTTATATGATTTTTAGGTTTTTTAAATTTGGAAGATGAAGTAGCACCGGGTAATCAAGGTTTAAAGGATCTAGTGATGGCTTTGAAATGGATACAAGCCAACATTAAAAATTTTGGTGGTGATCCTAACAATGTGACAATTTTTGGTGAAAGTGCAGGTGGTTCTTTGGTAAATTACTTGGGCTTATCACCGATGGCAAAAGGTTTTTTTTAAAAAAAAATTAACTTAAAAATTCAATGAATCAAAGAGTTTAATTAATTTTTAAATATTTTAGGATTATTTCATAAAGCAATTTCTCAAAGTGGTACCGCTTTAAATACATGGGCATCATTATCGAATCCAAAACAATACGCTTACGTTCTGTGCAAATATTTAGGCAAAGAATTATATGATTCAAAAGAAATTGTTCAATTTTTACGTACGATTGATCCTTTAACATTGGCTAGAGCCCAAGAGAAAATACGTACTGATGAGGTATAGTATTTTAAAGTAAAATTATCGTAGATGAATTTTTTTTTATAAATATAAAATTTTTTAATTGATTATTTTACCGTAGGAAAAACTTCAGCTATTGTATCCATTCTGTCCAGGAGTAGATGATAAATCAGACAATCCGTTTTTGTCAATACCTATTCTTGAAGCAGCTAAAAATGGAATGGATGTACCTTATCTCTTAGGATATAATAATCGAGAAGGAATCTATGCTCTAGCTAGTAATATTATTTTTTTTTCTACTCATAAAAATAATTATAAAATCCAATAATCACAAAAATAAATTCAAATTTTAGCTATACAAAATCACGATTTGGAAGATCTAGACGCTAATTTTCATAAATATTTACATCCGCATTTAATAAATATACTAAAAAATTTTAATTTAACACCACATGAATTAAGAGTCTTGTATAATTGTCATAAATTGACAAAAGAAAATTATGGAGAAAAATTATGTGATTTATTAGGAGATTGGTACATTTACGAAGCATTTCATAAAATGATAAAATATCAAGTTTTAAAAAATGTAACACCAGTTTATTTTTATAAATTTACCTATGATCAAGGTGTTTCACTTACGAAGCTTTTAATTAATACGGACATTAAAGGTGTGTATTCTAATTATAAGATTTGGAAATAGATGTTGTACCTATATTAAAATAAATTCTATAAATGAAAATTCAAAATTATTTTAGGTGCATCACATTTTGATGAATTACCATATCTATTCAAAATTAAATTTTTTGAAAATCTTGGTATAGATCCACTCGAGAAAGGAACAATTGGTTATAAAAAAATGGAAGAAATGGTAGAAATGTGGACAAACTTTGCAAGAACTGGGTAATTCAAAACAAGATTAAATTAATAAATTAATTTGTATCTTGGATAATTGACGTGTTCATTAAATAAACTTTAACTTGGCATTATATAAAATTACACATATGAAAGTTCAATTTCAGTTCATGATATACGAGTTTTAATTCATTATACAATAAGTCAACGTATGACAAAAGATAAATTGTTCATTATGCGTTATTTATAAATCGTTTTATACGTGGAATCTGCAGTTAACAAAGACTTTTTTATTAATGCATCCAAGATATTTTAAATTATACATAATAACCAGTTTTTTATGTTTAAAATATATTTAAATTTATTTAATTTGACCTTAAAAATAAATTTTTTTTTATTCTACAAATATATATATATATATAATTATGTAATTACAGGAAGCCAACGCCAGTTACTTCTTCTCTGTTACCTAAGAAATGGCCTCCAGTGACTAATCCTACAGTTCTTCGTTACTTGGATATAGGCAGTGATTTAAGTATTTCAAACACTTTAAATTTGGAAGAAAAATTGATTAAAGCTAAAGCTGTGAAAAATAAACTATGAAAAATTCTTAATGAAACAAATGAAACAAATCTCAATTTCGATAATAAAAAAAAAGAAACTTGAAATATAAAAAAGGCTATTATATAAAAAAACACGAATAATTATCTATTGCTTTTCTTCGATTTTTTTTTTTTAAATCAAACGACGTAGTACGTGTTACTGAATATACTTTTATTGTAATCCAAAATAAGCTTTGAAAACTAATGATGTTATTCTCATTTACATGAATTTAGGTACCAAATTCAATGTGTGTAATAAGTTTGATGACTATTATGTTTCATGAGAAATAAATTTATAATATACATATGAACAAATTAATTTTCTTATAAACTTTATTAATTATTTAACAACTTTATTGCAAATAATTTGTGTAAGTATTATCTTATTACGGAATTTAAAAAATGATAAGATTGGTATTTAATTATCAATTAATATGTTTCATTGATAAAATAAAAAAAAGCAAATTTAATTACCGTTTAATTACTGTTGCATTTAGAAAAGTATTTTGAAAAAAATATCATTTTAATCATAAAACTATTCAGAATTAAACTATGTATTCTAACAATTATAACACAAACAATATATATGTTTTAAATTTAACTTTATATTTTTTTTTATCTCCAGATCAACTCATTAGTAACATTACAAAAAAAAAAAATCTGAGTAGATATGTAATAAACATCATTAATAATATTTCACTCGTACTTATTATTTTCTCATTTTAAATTCATTTAAAAAAAAAAAAAAATTGTATTTTATCTACACGTTAGAAGAAAACCGAACTCATAATTAAGAATATGTTCCGTAATTGGTAGTACATAATATATAACCCATCAGAAATAAATTCTTAAAAAGAATCTCAATTCGATAAACTTCTGAAATCAAAACTCAAGGCCATCTTTACAAGCAGTATAAGGTTTTTAATAATGAGAGAAAGGCAGTAAGTCTCAGTCGATGCTTGATCTTTGATTGAAACACATCGAAAGAGAATTTGAAAATGGTTATTATCGAGGTTGATACGAAGTACGGCAAGTTAGCTGGTTGTTCCGGAAAGTGTATTGATGGCGTTGATTTTTTTCAATTTAAAGGCATACCTTACGCTAAACCACCAGTTGGCGATTTGAGATTCAGGGTAAGTTAAATTTTTTTTTTTAAGTTGTTCTTAAGATATTTATAGATATTAGTATATTTGATTTGATTGTATCATGATTATAAGGATAAAATTGTATTGAAGTAACGATAACGAAATGTTACGGAAGATTAATTGAATTACATTATCTAATATTGAAATTATTATCTTGTATGTGTAATAATTCTTTTCCTTGTTCCGTTAAATATCAACGTGTATTAATTTGACCTTGGTATTGATAATGACATATCTATTAAGATGTTCAATTAATCCTTGTGTTTACAAAAAAAAAAAAAAATTTACTTATTTAAAATTTAAATCTGTAAATTCATTTGTTATGTTTTCTATTTTTATAACTCAAGAGTTTTAAACTATAAATATGTTTTTAAATATTTATTGAAAAATAAATAAGGAGATTTTTAGATGCAATAATTTTATGCCCAGATAATAATTTTCAAATATTTTATAAATTTCTTTTTTTTAATTTATCGTTAAAAAATATTTTGTATAGTCAAAAAGTTTAATTGAATCAAATATTTAATTATTCTAAAGGCCAAATATGGTTCAGTCGTCAGAGAAACGATTACGGAATCCACAGGTTGTGAGTTCGATTCTCGATATCCGTCGACTATAACCATTGCTTGAGTTCCTTTGCGAGTTCTCACATACTGAAATATGCTCAATAGAATGTTAAAAAGTTTTATAAAGAATAGTAATTAAATTCAATATATAATATATAATTTCGTATAATTATATTCGTAGTAATTATATATAATTAATGTCGATAAAGTAATGAAATAAAATGTAAGTTTTCAGAATATTTTGTTACATCGGGATTTTTAAATTTAATCCAGATACTTTTAATCATTTCTGATACTCTATCAATATCTCATGATAACCCAAAATTTTTATTTCCCAATCTTTTACATTTTTTTTTTTGAAAAAATAAATGATTGAATAATAGCAATATTCGTGATAAATTTTTCATCATCATAATAAAATATTTACAGGATCCTGTTCCAATTGAGCCATGGTCAGGGACAAAAAATGCACAAGAATACGGTTCCATGTGTGCTCAAAGTGATCCTTTCGCCAATATTTCAGGAGGTACAGACGATTGTCTTTACTTAAATGTATTTACAAAAAGTCTCGAATCAAATAGTCGTTTACCAGTAATGGTTTGGATTCACGGTGGTGGATTTTTATTTGGATCTGGAGGAGATTTATTTTATGGAGCAAATCTCTTGATGAAAAAAGATATTGTGCTTGTTACCTTTAATTATAGATTAGGAATATTTGGTAAGAGAATATCAATAATTAATCAATTTTCATTCAATTTTACAAGTTATTAAAAAATAATTAATACTTTATTTCGATAGGTTTTTTAAATCTAGATCACGAAGCAGCTCCTGGTAATCAAGGTTTAAAAGATCAAGTCATGGCTTTGCAATGGGTAAAAGATAACATTGCCAATTTTGGCGGTAATCCTGACAATGTCACAATTTTTGGAGAAAGTGCAGGTGGTGCAGCTGTTCATTTATTAACAATATCACCATTGGCCAGAGGTTGGTATTAAGAAGTATATTTTTATTTATTTTCTTCGTAACGTAAAATATAATTTTTCTATCGAATGACTCTAGGTCTATTCCATAAAGCCATTTCACAAAGTGGAGTTACATTATGTCCATGGGCATCGTTTTTGGGTGAACAGAAAGATGTAGTGCAAAAAATATGCAAACATTTAGGAAAAAATATTACAGATACTGAAAAAATTATTGAATTTTTAAAAACTATTGAACCTATGAAATTAGTTGAGTTACACGATATAATAAAACATACTGAGGTATACTTCAATATAATTATCAAACATACTTATCAAAAGGTCGTTGATGAAAATCTTTATTAATATTCTATCAATGAATATTTTATAGACGGACAGCGCAACTTTTAATTTATTCTGTCCCGGAGTAGACAATAAATCATCAAAACCCTTTATGCCTGTATCAAAAGAAATAGCTGCCCAAGAAGGAGCACACGTACCCTACATTATCGGTCACAACAATCGCGAAGGGACACTTATGCTAAGGGGTAAATATTAAAAAGTTCATATTTTTGACTGCATTTACATTTAGTAATATTTTAAAATTTATTTATTTTTTTTTATGGCAGGTCTTGAAGGAATACATGGTAACGCAAACGATGAAAATATAATTAAATTCCTACACTCGCAAACATTAGATTTATTAAAAGAATACGATTTAACGATCGACGATTTAAAACGTTTATATTTAAAAAGTGGAAAAGGTTTTGAGGATGAGGATGGTTTAGCCAATATGTTGGGCGATTTGCTATTCAATTATGGTATTCATAAAGTTATTAAAACACAAGTTGAACGCAGTGCTGCGCCTACTTATATGTATCGGTTTACTTATGATAAGGGATTTACTTTTTCAAAAGCACCGGGTAAAAATCATATAGAAGGTAATTTATGTCATAAGTTTTGTATCAAAATCAGATTAAAATAAAATTTTTATTAGAGATTTCGATTAATGTGAGATTATTTATGAAACTTTAGGAGCTACTCATATGGATGAATTGATATATCTATTTGATATGAAATTCATTAAAGAACTAAATGTAGATCCATTACCAAAAGGAACAAAATCATATCAAGTGATGGAACAAATTATTGAATTGTGGACTAATTTTGCAAAGACATCGTAAGTTAAATTTTTTAGCAATTATAATGTATAATTTAACGATAACAATTATAATATTATAATATTAAAATATTTTGTTTAGATTACCTACACCTACAATATCAAAACTTATACCTGTATATTGGCAACCAGTGGTTGATGGAACGATACTTCGATATTTAAATATAGGAGAAAATTTGCAAATGGAAAAAACATTAAATGTAGAAGAACGCTTTCTTTTCAAGAAAAATGGAAGTCCAAAATTATAAGATAATTTTTTTTTTTTTTTAAATTCCTTCTATTATCTTTTGTTACGTTTATTAATCATAATTTATAATCTTGTCGCTAAGCCACAAATTAATTATATTTATGCTATCATTTATGTAATTTTAAAAAATATATGTATGTACTTTAGCTTATCAATACTTATTTAATCTAATGTAAAAAAAAAAATTATCAATAAACAAAACATTTACTTTTTTAAATAGCCTAGAAATTATCATACACTCCCTTTTCATACAAAAACAAAAAAAAAGAATACTATAAAAATTCCAAAATAAAAACTAAAAAAAAGCTCAACTTACTGATAACTTCCAATCTCGCACTAGCTTCAGCTCTACCAACATCATTCTCCAAAGTGACACGATAAAGTCCCGCATCCTCGGCGGTAACCTCACTAATTTCAAGTGTTCTAACATCATCTTTTTCCTTGACACTAACTCTAGCACTTGACGTTACAGTTTCACCATCACGATCCCAATTACACCAAGGCGCCGGATGACCTGCAACCGCACATTGAAACCTTACGGTTTCTCCTTCCTCGGCAACGCGATTATGCGGTATCGTATAAAATTTTGGTGGACATAATTTTGGTTTGCTACGACGTAAACTACCTGCTGCGTCTATGCGACGTGGTAGATTTAGGGCTTTTAATTCTCTGCCACCTGTTGGAGTTTAATAAAAATAAATTATTAATTTGTCTTTTTTTTGGTATTTATTGATGTGTTGTGTACTTACGAGAGACAGCGGGTGATAAGCTTCTTACGGGTGTAGATCTGGGCGTTGATCTTGGCGTTGAATTGGCTGATAATAGACCTTGTGGTCTTGTGAGACGCGGTTGACATAGAACGTTTTCTTTGCCTTCAGGTACTGCAATCGTTTAATTCATATAATAATATATACCAAATATCAAATTAAACAACTTAATTTTAAACTTACCATCAACAACTAAACAAGCTGACGTATAAGCTTTTCCTAATTCGTTAACAGCAATACACGTATATTCACCCTCATCTTCAGGATAAACATGACGTATGATAAGTCTTGCTGTTTCTCCATCAAATTCAGTTGAAAAATCACCACCCACAACTAAAGGCTATTTTAAGAAAAAGAAAAAGAAATTGAATTAGGTAATATCTTGAACGATCGGTGAAATTTTTAACTCTTTTTTTTTGTATTCCACACGTAATGTTAACCCAAAAAATCGAGGCCAGATGTTTCTTTTCTTTTTTTTTTTGTTTACCTTTCCAGATTTTTCCCAACGTACAGTTGGTGGCTCGGTTGGCGCGTAAACTTTACATTCAAGAGCTACTGCGTCACCGTCACAGCAACGTATGTCTTTTAAGTCCTTTGTTATCGATGGCACGCTCAGGACTTTTCTGCAATGCAAATTATATCGATATATTTATTGGTATCACTTGGTGATCGGATTGAGAATACAAAGAAATTTGGTGTACACGTAATTTGTGTAATCAATTGGTTTATTTTAAACATACCCTTGTTTAATGCCACCTTGATCCATACTGTCACCCTTTCCTTGTCCTAAAATTAATTAATGTTTGATTGATTAATTTTTTTATAATAATAACTTAATCTTTTTTTTATAATTAATTTTACGAAATTATGGAGAAACATTAATTTTTAATGCTACAAATTCATAAACATATTACTTTTTTTAATTTTAATGCAAAAATTAAACAAAGTTAAAAAAAAGTTGAAAGTCCAACAACGTAAATCCTTTCGTATACAGCATGAATATAATATAAACGACAGAACGCGACATACCTTTGGCATAAATCTGCAGAGATATCACGGCCTTCGCTTCGCCATGTTCGTTCCTGGCGAGCACCGAATACGTACCCGTATAATCAAGTTTAGCATGAGGAATTTCCAAGCTGTACTGGGGACCAGCACCTATACGCCGGAAGTGAGCTGCGTCACGATAATAATCAGGCTGCAAAAAAAAAAGAGTATATTAGTGATTAATTGATTTGGTTTGGTTTGTTAAAGTATAGTGTGATTATGAGTTGGTTGGGGATCAGAAATTTTGTGTTTGTGTATGTATGTGTCTAATTGACTCTGATGAGAAACAATAAAAAATAGAAGAAGGAAATTATGATTTTATCTGATAAAATTTTTTTATGAGTTTTTCAAATTGTATTTATTATAATTTTTGTTTTAATATTGCCATTAATTATAATTCGTCATACTCTACCAGATACCACTAGATGCCTATTAGTTTTGAATTAATAAACATCATGTCAGCAAATTATTAATAAATTACCTAAAATTTTATTTTTGTACCCTGCAATTTTAATTAAATAGTAGTACCTATACCATGAATAGTTGAATATTATTAAATCGCAATTTTTTATATTATTCAATATATAAAATAAAATTATCAAATCAAAAAAAATGTAACTAAAAAAAATAAAAATTTATTCATTAATATGCAAGAACATCTCTAATCCACAAGACAAACACGTCCAATCTTTACGGAAGCGAGATATCGACAAGAGATTCGTCCTTGACATTCACGTGTGGCAACATATATGAATCCCAGTGAGGTGAGCTCACACACAGACAGACACAATTTTCCCAAGGGAGATAACGAAAAAGAGAGAAAAAGACGGGTCGAAAAGTGGACAATCGATCGTACAGCTACCCATTCCTCTGAATGATAACAAAAAAAAAAGTAAAAGAAACAAAATCTGTCTGAAAAGATATCGTTCATAACTAACGAAAAAGAAAAAAAAAATAAAGCAAGGGCGATCGAATTTACCAAAGAGATGCATCTCACATATGAGTATATATGTTTATATACTTATAGGACTTGGTTACTTCGTCCTTATACGGAGCGAAAGTGCACTCTGCAACTGACTGAGAG
>JAPYZE010001991.1:0-18437 GCA_030522805.1 Leptomastidea abnormis
GGACCTTAGGACTTGGAATTCTTTTATTATATGTTAAAAGAAGTTACCCTACCAAGTTTGGTGAAAATCCATCACCCGAATCTCACAACTTCTCCTAGTGAGTATGAGAGCTGTCCTTTTTTCCAAAATACGAAAATCAGGTAAACCAGGTCCCAAGTATTTTTCCATGTATTTCTGCTGTTCTGCTGCATTTCTGTAATATTCATAAACGTCTCGATGCGTTATAACAGTGTTGTACAACCTGCCCCAGAAATTCATATCTTGGTTGTCCCAAGGGCGAAGATTACTTGGGTAGAGCCATAGATTCAGTGGCTCAGCTACGAATCCGTGCATCCAAGCGTAAAGGGATGTTGTCACTATACCAACTACTGGTATATCTAAGATATATCCTATAGCGGGAAAGCATTGATAACCAGATAAATACTGTAATTTAATAGACATAATTTTTTGATGAATATTACATAATGAATAAATTTTTTTTTTAAATTAGTGGAAATTAACAAAATTAATTTATTACGTGGACCATAATAAGATCGTATGTTGTATTTTTTTGTTGATCTTTTATTAATTTCTGAATTTCTGGTACACCTAGATAATCGCAAATATTTTTTAATTTCTTGTAAATCCATTTGTCTTCTTCATCCATTGATATCATTGTCTTGTAATCTATAGATGCATATTTTTCGGAATTTTTTAATTGCACAATATCTCTGTAATTTGGCACTGGTTTTTCTAAAGAAAAATGACTTATCACATCGACTTCATGGCCTTTGTAAGCTAGAGCTTTGGCGGTCGCTTGAAGTACCGAAATATGACTTCTGCCGTGAAAAGGAAATATTGCAAGTATTCGATAACCTTTACATACGGTAAATATGTAGGTAAGAAGTATAATAGTCTTAAAATGCATTGTGAAATAATTTATTTAATTGAAATATTATATAAGCCACACATATTTTAATTACATTTCAAATTTTTAAATCAATAAAATCAGATCATTCTATGACTTACAATAAGCAAATACTGTTTTTTTTTATCAATTAATAGCTACTTATATTAATTGATTTTATCTAAAATATATAAATTATCTCATACTCATTGATTTGTTATCCAAACGGAATTCTACAGATTAATTGTCAAATATCATTCAATATTAATCTTTTGATAATGGATAGAAGTGCAAATTTTTTATGTAATTTGTAAATTTTTTTGCACATAATATGTTTTATTATTGTTATTGATAAAGAAAAATTTTAACTAGAAAAAAGATATGTTAAATATTGAACTTGTTCTAACTTTACAAAGATTGAAAAGTTAGTAAAACTTTTTTAAATTAATATTCCATATTAATAGAGATACATGTACGAATAATTTATAAACAATTGATAAAATATTAATCAATTTATTTTTCAAAATAATTTTTGTTAATTTGCTAATTTTGCTTCTTCAAATTTGATGAAATGGTAACTCTTTTCAAAAATAAAAGTTTCAAAATTCGACGAACAACAAATATAATTATGTATAAAATTCCTAAAATCCCTATAACAGTAATTAAAAATACATCTAAAAGTGCCACTTGCCACCATGTCAAATCCATTGCTGGAGATCTTAATGAGTCTTTCCCATTTCTTACAACAAATTCTACCCAAAAAGTTGCTGTATCCATTGCATTCACAGGTCGATCCCTAAATACTCTTGAAAGTCTTTTTACATTTTCTCTGTAATTATTATTTCAAAAACAGTTTATTTGTATTTATGATGTCATTTAAATTTATATAAAATTTTACTATACCTGTAAACAGAATTATTTAAAATTTCATTGAGAGGTTTTTCAAATTCTTCTTTAGTAAGAGACATAATATCAGCAGTAACAGCAATTTTTTTCTGAACGTAATTATTAGTATTTGTGTACTGATCAGCAAATACTGGTAAGCAAAACATTGGTACTCCATAATAAATTGATTCTTGTGTACCTAACAAGCCTCCATGGGTTATAAACAATTTGACATTCGGGTGCTCTGAGAAAGAATAAAAATTGTATCATTTTAAAAATTAATTAAATAGCAAATTTTTAAATAAGAATGTATTGCAAACGTACGAAGTACTTTTTCTTGTGGCATCCATGATAAAGATTTAAAATTATCAGGCAGTTTAATTTTCAATTCTTCAGGCTTAACTATTCGTAATAAAATTCGCATTGGAGACAATTTTGATAAGGGTTCAAATATAGCCTTAAGTGTTTCATTTGGAAAAGTTTCAATTCGTATCATTGAACCAAGTGTAAAATATATAACACCATCTTTGCTCTCATCTAACCATTTTTTCAAGCTCTAAAAAAATTTTCATGATAGATTTTTAAAATTTATGTAAACACTTTAATATAATGCTTATTTTTTACTTGTAGAGATTATGTTTATGAAGCCTTTTTTCTTTGCAATGTTTAAACTTACGTCATCAATCTCTGGTCCTTGATTCTGAATATGAAGGCCGCCGACTTCGATGACACCTGTTGCCATCGGTTTAACACCATTAATTGGAAAATACGTATTCATTAAAACTAATGATACGTTTTTTTCAAGCTCTCGAATTGATGGAACATCAGTACCAAAATATTTTTGCAATAATTCGTTCTGACTCCTTGTAAAATATAAATAAGCAAATTTTATTGCATAAAATAAGTAAGTATTACATAAACGCGACCAAAGAGTATTTCCTTCTGGAATAGGTGTTAAATTGTTGGGAGAAAATGCAACGTTTTCCGGGTTGCCAATCATATCGTGCATCCAGGGATATAGAGATGTAGTGCTTACAAATACAACTGGCACATTCCACAAATGTCCAAGTACGTTAAAGCAATGAGCACTGAACACCTAATTTAAAATTATGCCGTCAGTTAGACTTGATATTCATTAAATTAACATAAAAATTCTAATTACACAATTTAATTACCTGTGTGATAACGACGTCGTAAGGTGGATCCTTCGGTGGATTTTTAGCTAATTTTAAAAATTCTGGAATACCCATATTCTCACACATTGCGAAACCAATATCTGCAAGTAGACTTAAGTTGCGCTGTTGTATAAAATGTTTGATAGTTTCATAATTTAAATTATTTATAACATTAGACGATTTATCAGGAAATGTAAAAATTTGAGTGTAATTAGGATATTTCTCTGTTTGAGGAAACGGAGTAATTACATCCACTTGATGTCCCTTCCGAGCTAAGCCTTTGAATAATTCGTTAATCACGATAAAATGACTTTTACCAGAAAATGCGTAAATTCCTAATATTCGATATCCATTGCAAATATTTATCAATGCAGCGGCCGAAAGTAATAGCAACAATTTTTTAATCCACATTTTCACTTTAACGTATTTAATTTTCACTTTTTTCAAAACAAATATTTTAAATAAGATAATTTTACAGCAAAAATTATGTTAATTTTATAAATAATATTGAATAATAATCATACTAATAACATTACGTATTATTAAACACTCATAAATCAAAGTCATTTTGATCACAAAAAAATACAGGTTTAGTACAAAAACTACAAAAACTTTGAAAAGAACGTAGTGTTAACTGTTCTACGTGCAGGCGACAACTAATCTTGATGAGGTGCAATTTAAAGTTATATCTATTTTTGAATAGCGTGTCATGACTAGATTGTGCCGTTTATATAAGTTAAGATTACTGATTTCACCAGATAAAAGAATATGCTGAGCTTTTTTTTTTTATTCGATGCTATGATTTTTTTTTTAATACATTATAACTTTTTTGATTGATTTTTTATAGATTTTTTTTTACTTTTAATAATTATTACAGTAGTATTCGTTACAAGACTCTCATAACTTATATATATATATTTTTTTTTTATATAAAATATAATTTAATGATTATAGTATTATTTTTTATTATATAATATATTTTTGTACTTGTATATTACTAGAGTAATATATACATTTTTTTAAGTATATAATGCATATAATATGTTTAAATAAATATACATTATAATTACAAATATAAATAATAAAATTATTGAATTGAGATCATTTTAATTAGATGAGTTTATTATACATATATTTATTATATTTATTATTTGATTAATAGATTTATAAATTTAAATTCACAAAGCTACGTGTGTTTATTAAAAATAAATACATTTAAATATATACTACTTCAAAAATTAGTGTAGAAAAATGAATGTATGAATGCCTGAAGCTACATTATTGTTTCATTCAATTTATCTTTTTATTTTTTGGAACAGTTTTACTAGTGTTGTTCAGGAAAAAACCAATAGCTGCTTTAATGACAAATACTGCTATGTAAATTATGATTAAAAAAACTACAAATACAACTGCGTAAACATCTAAAAGTGCCACTTGCCACCACGTTAAATCCATTGCTGGAGATCTTAAAGAATTTTTTCCATTTCTTACAACAAATTCTATCCAAAAAGCTGCTGTATCCATTGCATTCATTGGCCGGTCTTTAAATACTCTTGATATTTTTTTTACATTATTTCTGTAATTATTATTTAATATTTATTAAAGATATATCAATTTCATTGTAAAATTTTAAGTTTTTGTGCAATTTTAATTATGTTTAAAAAGAAATGAAAACATGTTAAAAATATTAACGTACCTATAAATAGGATTTTTTATAATTTCATTAAGAGTTTTTTCAAATTTTTCTTTAGTAAGAGACATAATATCAGCAGTGACAGCAATTTTTTTCTGAACGTAATTATGAGTATTTGTGTACTGGTCAGCAAATACTGGTAAGCAAAACATTGGTACTCCATAATAAATTGATTCTTGTGTGCCCAGCAAACCTGCGTGGGTTATGAATAATTTGACATTCGGGTGCTCTGAAAAAAAATAAAAATTGCACAATTTTTAAAATTAATTAAAAAACTAATTTTTAAATAAGAGTGTATTACAAACATACGAAGTACTTTTTCTTGTGGTATCCAGGACAAAGCTTTAAAATTATCAGGAAGCTTAATTTTTAATTCTTCAGGTCTAACTACTTTAATTAAAATTCGCATTGGGGATAATTTTGCTAAAGATTCAAAAATGGCTTTGATAGTTTCCTCTGGAAATATTTCAATCCTCAATAGTGTGCCAAGATTAAAATATATAACACCATCTTTACTATCATCCAGCCATCTTTTTAAGCTCTAAAAAAAAATTTTTATAATTTAAAAAAATTCTCTAACAAACTTGCATTCAAGTATTTATTTATTTGCAAACTCTATAACTTACATCAGTAATTTCTGGTCCGTCATTTTGAATATGAAGACCACCAACTTCAATAACACCTGTTGCCATGGGTTTAACTCCGTTAATCGGAAAGTATGTATTCATTAAAACTAATGACACGCTTTGTTCAAGTTCTCGGATTGATGGAGCGTCAGGACCAAAATACTTTTTTAACAATTCGTTCTGATTTCTTGTGTAATATAAATAAGAAAATTTATTCACATAAAACTTATATGCATTGAAAATACGCGACCAAAGACCATTTCCTTCAATAATCGGACTCAAATTATTTGAAGAAAATGCTATGTTTTCCGGATTGCCAATCATATCGTGCATCCAAGGATATAAAGCTGCTGTGCTTGCAAGCACGACTGGTATATTCCACAAATGTCCAAGTATGTTAAAACAATGAGCACTAAACATCTGATTTAAAATGATGACACCAGTTACACTTAATATTCATTAAAATAGTACAAAAATTTCATATACACAATTTAATTACCTGTGTGATAATAACATCATAAGGTGGATTCGTTGGTGGATTTTTTGCTAATCTTAAAAATTCTGGAATACCCATATTCTCACACATTGCGTAACCAATGTCTCCAGCCACACTTAAGTTGCTATTATACTTAAATTGTTTAACAACTTCATAATCGATGTTATTTACAAAATCAGATGTTTTACCGGGAAAAGTAAAAATCTGGGTGTAATTAGGATATTTTTCTTTCTGAGGAAATGGTGTAATTACATCTACTTGATGTCCCTTGCGAGCTAAGCCTTTGAATAGCTGATTAATCATATTGAAATGGCTTTTACCGGAATGTGCATAAATTCCCAATATTCGATATCCATTGCAAATGTTTAAAACGTAAGCAGTAAAAAATAATATCAATATTTTGTTGATCTTCATACTGACTTTCAATTACTTCATTCACTTTTATAATAATGTGTCAATTTAAAGTACTAACGTTTTATTTCCGAATATTAAAAAAAATGTAATATCAAAATTTTAAAGAGCGATTGTTGTTGAGTCTACTACGACCAAGTGTCAACTAATTTTATCAAAGAATAATTTTATGCTACACCTAAAGCTACATGTAATAAAAAAGAAATGAATGATTTTAACTTTGAATCTTATCACTATTTAATTACTTATCTCAACAGACATAAGATAGAGACCGATTTTTTATAATTACTAATCTTTTGTTAGATTTTCATAAAACACTTAAAGATAAAATTGCAATAAGGTAATTTAAAAATTTCATAGAAATAAATAATTTAAATGATACTTTTTTTATGTATAACAAACATCAAATGTTTATTAAAAATTATTTAAAAAAAAAGATACATTTAAATATATATTTTACAAAAAGTAATATACATGTGTCCTTAAAAACTTAAAGTTCTAGTCATATGTTTTTTTTCGTTACTACACTAGTTGTTTTTTTAAAATTTAATAAAAAATTGATCAATAATTTAAGAATGAATACTGCCATAAAAATTGATACGAAAAGAATGACAAATACAACTGCGTAAACATCTAATAGTGCCACTTGCCACCACGTCAAATCCATAGCTGGAGATCTTAACGAGTCTTTTCCATTTCTCATTACATATTCAACCCAATATATGGCTGTGTCCATAGCACTTAGCGGCCGATCATGAAACAGTTTTGACAATCTCTTAACGTTTTCACTAAAAATTACAATTACGTATAATTAGTATCATAAATCAAAAATTACAGGATAAAAATAAAATGTTAATTTTATTTTGATAATTAATCATACCTATAAGTAGGATTATTTACAACTTCGTTTATCGCTTTATCAAGCTTTTCTTCAGTCAAAGTAAAGATATCCATCCTGACAGCAATTTTTTTCTCAACGTAATTTTGAGCATTTGTCGTTTGATCAACAAAAACTGGTAAACACAGCATTGGCACGCCATAATAAACGGCTTCTTGTGTACCTAATAAGCCACCATGCGTCACGAATAACTTGACGTTGGGATGTTCTATTTATCAAAGTATATGTAAATTAATTTATAATGAAAATAAAAATTTTATGTCATAATAAAATTAATTGAAATAAAATTCAAATTAGCGAACGAACGAACGAATGACAATAAAAAAAGTAGTAAATTAATATGTTTTGCAAAGGAATTTTATAAACGAAGCATTTTCATATATAAATATCATTATATATCAACTTACGTAAGATTTTTTCTTGCGGTACCCATGACAGTGCGCGAATATTACTTGGTACTGGTACAGTCAATAATTTAGGCTCAGCAATTCTCATTAATACACGCATCGGTGCTAATTTTTCTAATGATGCAAATATCGCCTTAACAGTTTCTTCCGGGAAAGTTTCAATCCTCAATATCGATCCAAGATTAAATAAAATAACACCACTTGTACTCTCGTCCAGCCACTTTTTTAAACTCTAAAAATGATAAAATAAAATATTTTATATAATAAAGATCTACGCATATATATTTATATATAGCATTGAATCTAATCTAAATGTGTATGCGTGTGTATGTTTTTTAATATTAGCATTCTTAGCGTCGTTTTATACTAACATCCTTAAGTTCCGATCCTTTATTCTGAATATGAAGGCCACCAACTTCAACAATCGCATTTGCCATTGGCTTGATTCCATTAACAGGAAAATATGTGTTCATTAAAACTAATGATGCACTGCGTTCAAGTTCTCTTATAGTTGGTACATTTGGACCAAAATATTCTCTTAATAAAGTCGTTTGACTCGATGAGTAATATAGAAAACTGAATTTTGATTTGTAAAAATAATATGTGTTCCAAAAACGTGACCAAAAATTATTGCCTTCTGGTATTTCGAATAAATTATTTGGCGAATATGCTACGTTCTCGGGATTACCAACAAAATCGTGGAGCCAAGGATAAAGTGCTGTTGTGCTTACAAGCACTACTGGTACGTTCCATAGATGTCCAAGGATCATATAGCAATGGTAGTTAAACATCTAGAAATTCAAAGAATAAAAAAAATTATGGAATAAGAAATTAAAAATTGATAAATAATTAATAAAAAAAATTAATTACTTGTGTTACAATAAGATCATAAGGTCGATCCTTTGGTGGATTACGAGCTAAACGTAAAAATTCAGGATTTTTTATATGTAGACAAGCTTCAAAACCAAATTCAGATAAACCTTTCATATCTCCAGCTTCAACAAATTCTCTAATAGCATTTAAATCAATAGCATTTTTTGATTCTTGAGAAATAGGAAATTGTAATATCTGCGTATAATTTGGATGTTTCTCCTTAAATGGAAAGGTACTTATAAGATCGACTTGATGTCCTTTACTAGCCAAGCCTTTAAATAATTCATTTAACCAAAGTAAGTGACTTTTTACTGGCAGACCATAAATTCCTAATATCCGTGCGCTGTAGGATACATCGATCAATCCAATAATGAAGAGTAGTAATAAAGCTTGGCTGACCCTCATTTTCGTTTTTATCACTTTTTATTCTTATGCATACAATTTTTTTTCTCACTATAGTAAAATTTTTAATATATTATCCTGTAATTAAAATTAAACATATTATTAATAATCATATAATTTTAAATATTGTATAGGTATGTAAAACTTAAAATTAAAATATTATCAAAAAATTTTTTTAAACATTTTCCTTTACTTTCTGCATACTCATTGAGTCAAAAAAAAACATTATCTTTTTGAAAATGTTACGTACACTTAATTACAGTTCGTCATTTTACAATTAATTAGTATATTTGAGCCAAACACATTACAATTAAAAAATAGCTACGTTAAATAATCCTCAAAAAATTTTCATTTTATCACATTTAACACACACAATAATTAAAAATAAATTCCAAATTAAAATTTACTTTACTACTAACACAAATAAAAAAAAAAATTCATAATCTAAAAAAATGAATGAGACATCAACAAAATACAATTGTCCCTAACAATAGTTTCACGATCATAATTATTACCGCACCCATTCTATACCATCAAGATTTGTTTGTCAGCAAAATAATGCAAGCGCACGCAATAACTAGTAAGCGACAATAGGGCAAGTGAAACGTCAAGCTCCAACACAACAACAGCAGCAAAAGCTGTCGCTTCACGAAAAGTTATGGCTCTGGATATATATGTAGACAATCAAGCAACTTGGATTAGAGTGTGCGAATTTCAATTTACTAATCGCTAATTTTCGTATTCTAAATTTTGTTTTGATTGATTAGTTTGATTAGTTGACTTTTCTTTTTTAGATATCAAGCTAGAATTATATATACTCCATCGTTTTGTTTATTTGTAACAAATCTTACCTCATATATTATATAATAACTAAAAAAAGTATAGCCAATAACACATATAAATTTCCAAAATCACTCGCAATTCACTAAAACGCTACTCACTATACGCCTCTCTATCTCACTAAATTCCAAAAAAAAAAACTTTGCCTAAACTTATTCTCTGGGTCTAACCAATCCTCCACTACTTCGACCTTTTAACCCCCTTTAGTGAAATACGAAACCCACCCTTACTTTCAATTTTCGTCCTTCTTTTACTCTCTATATATGACACTATACACGTATACTCGTATTACCAATATCAGTAGCCCATTATTTTTTTCTCTCTACCGAAAATCTCGTTAATGTTCCAGCATCAAACACGTAAAAGCAACTTTTTCACTCTCTTTTCTTTTCAAAGCCTTGTAATTTTTACCCTACCACATAATATCCGAGTAGAGCTTGCGCGCACAATACATATATTTAAATAAAAACAAAAACTCACCTCAAATCAAAGGCCCGCAGCCGAGTTTAAAGTCTATATTTCGCGTCTATACTCTTCTGCCACATAGACTACGACTAATTGAATAATAATATCCACCACGTTGTTCTCCAAGTTTGCCACGCCTATGGCTATATCTATTTTCCTTATATTATTCTACTATTTTATTTCTTCTTTTTTTTTTATAATGCACTTTTATTCTTCTTTCTTCTACACACACATACACATGCACATTAACACATATATATACACAGACTGCGTGGGAGCGAGCTTTTAATGCTCTCTCGCGTATTTTCCTGCTACGGCCTTCTATTTATGACAGACGCTCGAAGATGAACATTTGTAATAATATAAATCGTAATATGGACGACGATGATGATGATGATAATAATTTTTACGGAAATATTTATCGATCGTGATTGTTTTATAAATGATATTATAAATGAAGATCATGATGATGATGTTATAATGTTGTGTTTTGGTTGTGTGAATATGTGTTGAAAAGTTTGGTGCATCTTGTAGAGGTTGAGGTTGAACGAGAAGTTTGAAGGTATATATAGATTATATTCCTTAAATAGACTGCTTTTCAAAAGCTTTTTTCCAGCTTCGAAGTAAAGTTTTTGATATCACGATAAAGTTCAAGTGGAAAATGATGTTAACCGCACCGTAGAAAAAAAAGTTACTTACAACAATTTTGATTCTTTACTTACTAGGTATAAGATTGTTTTGAACGAACTTGAAATTTTTTAAAAAATTTTGATAAGAATAAAAATTATTGATATAGTGATGTTTTCGACATATTTTTTTTACGTTCTAAAATATTATACACGTGCTACGTAGTACCAGCTGTCAAAATAATTGTTTTTTTTTTTATTTTTCTGATCATTTTTATTGATTCACTTGTCGTATTAAAATAATAATAATAAAAAAAGAAGAAGATAACTATTCATTTATATTCGACCTTCTTGAATTTGAATTCGAACATATATAAGAATATAAATGAAAAATGTCGAGTCATTTATTAATGTATTATAACGTTGCAAATCTCGCGAAAAATCCATCTCCCCTTCCTCCACTATAATGCACTCATTTTTTCCTCTTTCTCTCTCTCTCACTCTTTCCTGCATCAAAGATTCACTCGGTATTTTCTTGGATCTATCCAAGCCTTACAGTCTAGAATTCATCAATAAATCAACAGCACACACATACACACACACTCACATATAGTATACACTTGTCGATCTTGAAAGATTCTTTTCTTACGCTTCCCGATTTCTCATATGTACATCGAACTTTAAATTTGTGTATATGTTCACATACGTACATACATACCTTATTTCAAAGATTCGCATTTACTCGATATAAGAAATGGAAATGTATTTTCCTCGGCATCGAAAAAAAAAAGATAGAAGGGTGCGCCAATGTAATCCAACTCGCCCTTGCTTGCTTCTATATACAAATAAGGGTATAAAGTACATACTATCTATGCAGTTTCTCGTAAATATTTCTTTGGCCTTGGCGTTGAAAATTGAGCAAATCGGATTTTCAATAGCCGCGTACTTCTTTTTTTTAAATTTTATTATTATTATTTTTCTTTTTTTTTTATACTGATTTGTTTGAGCAGACGAATATGTTTTTAAAAGTTTATTTATTGTTGACGAAAGAGCAAAGATGCGTTGAACCGAAATTAATAAGTTTATATATTTATCATCGAAAAGCATAGACTGTTTAATGCGGATGTTAAACGTTTTCTTTTTTTTCTTTTGCACAAATGTATATACGAAATTTATCGTTCGCTGATCAAATAAACGTAGATATTTTCTCTTTGCTTTTAAAACACAAACGCGAAAATTCCAGAGTATTCATCTAAGCTGAGGCAATGCGTTTCTCGAATTAACTCATTCAAAGAGTTTCCTTTTAATTTATATTAGTTTTCATTCTGATACAAAGCAAGAGTAGGTTGCGTTTCATATTGCAAAGAGGAGATAATCCAAACAAATTAATTGTTAGAGAAGAAAAAAAAAGAACAAAAGAATAGTATATATCAGTATGGTGTTTTGCTCTATAAAGATCAATTTCATGGTCGATTGACTACGCATTTTTAATTAATTTATTTAGAGAGAGAACTTGCTTGACTTTATGATAAAATACATTTGTTTACTAATTGATTTTTTTATTAGTTGTGAAAATAAATGTTTTCATTTAGTATCAAATTTATTAAAAGAACATTTAAAATTTCAATGTTAGGAGAAAAAATCGTATTCATTCATATATGTATTAAAGAAAAAAAAAGAAAATAAATATTAATATGTACTTGTCATCGTTGAATTTAAACGTAACATAAATTAAATGTTTTATTGATTATACTTATAATTTAAATTCATTGATTTCATTACCACACTTTTTGCTGGCTGTCAGTGACATTTTAAATGATCGTTAATCAGCTTTTAAAGCGTGTCATTGAATATATTATTTTAAAAAAGCTGCGAAGTATATCACGACGATATATTTTGTTCATACACGTGTAATCTGAAATGGTTTACATGCAAGTAGATCTGTCAAAAAAGTGCTATTGTAATAAGCATTATTATTATTTGACATTATAAATCTTACCCATTTTTGAAAAAAATTAAATAATTTAATTTTAGTATATTTTAAGAATACTTTTAAAATGTCTATAGTAAAAATTAATGTGTTGGAAAAAAAATTAAATAAAAGATAAAAACAAATGACAAACAAAAATCAAAATTAAAAAAAGATACAAAGTTTAAGAGAAATTTAAGTTTAACAAAACACTTATTCACATATTTTACAATTTGTAGGTTGAATGCTAAGAAATAACTTATAACACATAAGTACATATTATTTTAATCAATCTTTAATATATATTTTATATTCCAATATTATTTATTTAAAACTCTACAAGTCATTTCAATGCCACTTTATATTTACAAATAAAAATTATAACTAAAATTTCTAAATTAACTTAATTTATTTTTCAGAGCCATACTGTCCAGTAGTTTTTGACGGTTGGTCGTGTTGGCCAAACACGCCTGCGGGAACAACGGCTTACGCACCGTGTCCACGCTTTGTCACTGGATTCGATCCTACACGTGAGTACAGTTATTTTTCATAGCTTATAGTTTCAACGCAGGATTATTTAAAACTAATAAAAGGATCGTTAAGCGAATATATAAAAACATAAACATAAACAAAATTATTTATCCTTTCAAAAATTCATGTTATTTGTACAATTTGCATAAGCAAGCTCTGAAAACATTTTTAATTATTTTAATGATAAGCTTCAAGACGCAAGACATTTGTTATAATGCGCAATCATAAATTTCATAATTAAGCTTAATCCTGGATTGCTCAACTTTATTATACCTTATTTTATCTTGATTGTTGATTGTAAGCCTAATCAGAGCTTTACTTTCAACATGAGTTTTGGCGCATGTAAGATTTACACTGGTTTCATTTACTTCTTACTTATTATAAAGTATAAGCTAGATTTTTATAAATAACATTAAATAAAATTAGACAGTTCTTATTAATATTAACTTTTTACATGAAACAAAAAATCATCATTTCTTCGATGAGAAATGTACTAAACAATTGATTGTGATACTATAATTGTGGCATTGACAGTAGACTTTTATTACGAATATAAACAAATGTACATATGCTTATATTAAAATATATTTAACTAGTATAAAACATTCTTACCTAGCCCCTTATAATTATTTTATAAATGATAAACGCATTTTACAGTTCATCAATACAAATTAATCGAAAACTACTAATTTTTTACCTTTAAGTATCATGTCCTTTTCAATAAAGTTTCTTTATCACAAATGACAGGAAGATATCACAATATTTCTGTGCAATTGTCGTTGGCTTTGAATAATTAACTAGTAATAACGCCTACTATGTCTGCTGTTTTTTTCCTCCTCTAGCTATAAGAATGACTGCACAATGGGATGCTGCACCTCAGCTAATCGTTGAAGTATTCTGCAATGCTGACTGTTGTACTCGCTAACTATTTTTTGACTGAGCAACTTAGCTGCTATTATAAAGCCATAAGTATGATTTGACTCGATCAAGCCCTCGAGAAAGTCCATCCTATTTTTTATCGTTGCCGCGTACTCGTAAAAGCTGAAGTTGGTGATGAATTCGCGTACAAGATCGACGATGTGCATGAAATATTCAGGTGCATAGCGATCCACGAGCTTCCCGATTTTTCCACTTACTTCAATGCCGAACTGCTTAAAAACAGATCCAGAGCGCATAAACTCGGTGCAGAGGAACAGCATCACGTGGGACCAAGCATGTTGGTAGGATGGGAAAGTCGTGGCGAAGATACGCGACAGCGAATCTACAAGGCGGAAGCTGCCCTTAAACTTTTGCACTTGGTAGACGACTGTACGAACGAAGTTGTCTACGAGGTTCGGAGCGAGTTTTCGCTTGTCTACATCAAGTCCATACCAGCGATTTGACTCTGTCTTCAGTAGATTAATTAAATGATTTAGCCTCATATCGAATGAATCGCCCGTTGGGTTGAGATAGATTTTCACAATGAACCGATCGACGTTTTGAAACTCTACATCAACATTCTGAAGGTAGTAGTTTAGAACTTCCCGGCATACTTCCTCGGTCAAGAAATCCCGACATTCAGGATTTAAATTATCAAGCATCTGATCGAGAATCTTAGCTGCGTGCTGCCTGGAAACACCCTGTTCGATAAAGCTACCCAGTTTTTTAACCACCTGGGAGACGTAGACTGAAGCAAACTCGATCGGCACAGGTTTGTAACCGATCAAAGTCTCGAGGTCCTCGTCCTCGTACGGTCCAAGGTCTGCAATGCACTTACTCATAAGTTCCCAGGTATCTTCGCTTGGCCGTTTTGAAAACAGTCTACCGATCTTGTCCGCTAATTGATCGCGTATCCTACGATGCTTTTCACATTGCCACATTTTTGTAAAAAAAACGACGAGCTCACGACGTGAGGCCATATCGTTCATTAATCTTATCGCATGACGTTTAAGAAAGAGCCGATCCTGTGACAAACTGAGTGCCAGTTCTATCATACGATCTGATCCGGTCCTATAAGCTACATACGTCCACATTTTAAGACCGTCGTTGATGTAATTTTTAAACGAGTACATGTAGTAGGCAGTGAGGTAGTATTGAACCAGTTCAGTCGAAATCGGTGTGCTCGCATTTTTTACAGCGTTGGTAATGTGGCAGGCGCTTAGGTAACTCGTGTGATGATCACGTTCAGTCTCGGTAGGCAGTAATCCACGCACCACCTTTGAGAACGTCACGCCATTGAGTAGATAACCCATCATACTGTAGTTATTATCTTCTAAGGCTCGCTTAACAAACTTCACCGGTACTTCGTCATACCAGAGCAGGGACTTGAGAAATTGTTTGACCCAAGGTCGCTTTTTCGGCATGACCTCCTGCTCTTTACAACAATCGTAATATCGCTCCCAGTTGTTTTTGATCTCACTAAAGTTGCGCTTTAAAGCGAGTATTGCTTCGGTTATATAGATTACCTTCTCTTTTACTTCGACAGGCTTATCTTCCTCAACCTGCATTTCTTCGTCGGAATAATCAGACGACTCCGATTCATTCTCCTCTGGAAACCAGCTGGTGTACAGCTCTGGCTCGTGTTTCTTTAACTTTTCTTTGGTGTATATGACCCAGGAACACTTGGAATTCTCTTTGCTTTTTAAGGCTTCTTCGACTAGCTTCATCAAGTGTGGATAATTTCTAATGGAAAGTCTAGTTACTAAATTATCATCTTTGACGTGGCGCTCGTTAAAGCTGTATATGCCCTCGATAATGTTCTTTTTATAATCCATGGTGAGCCAGAAGCTATCATTGAAGCACACCTGCAAGTACTGACGCTCGTACTCAGCTTCGTCCTCCAATAGCTTCCACGATACGCCAACTCGACCTTCCAAAAATAATCTGACTATCAGGTCGATTATCTCGTTGGTAGGTAGATTGTTTTTTATACAGTACTGTACGTTTTTCTTTAGGATATTAATAAGTACCCAGTAGTCTCGCGCATTTTCCTTTTTCAGTTTGATACGTTTGATGATGTTGTACAGACACGACCAGTAGTTTTGATCAAACGAGTCGATGTCAAATTCTTGCTTGACACGATCCAGCATACTACAAATCACGTCGGAACGCTCGGTTTGATAATGTTCGTCAACAAATCTCAATACTTCTAGTAAAGCCTCTTTGCTCTCATTTAACTTACACACGTAGATCAATTGGGAAAAGAGCTTTTGACGTTTATTGGACTTCCAGTTTTTTATGATTTGCATTTTTAGTGCAGGTATAGCTTCTTCGGGAGGCAAAAAACACCACCAGGACGTCTCGGGATCGGATGCTTCCATTTTGTGACGCACTTCGACTATCCGCCGAGCTAAAGTGTAACGTTCCTCCTTGGGCAGTAAAAGCAGAAACTTAGACGTTATTTTTTCAACTTTGTCGTAAAGATCATGGCCATATTTTTCTCTGACTTTAATTTTAAATAAGTTAGCCCTCTTTTCTTCTGGATAATATTCTAAGTAGTTCATCATGTCATCAATGTTGAACATATCCCACCTATCTTCCAAAATATTACCAAACATAGTTTCAAATTCTTCTTCTGTTAAATTATCATAAATTAATTTAATAGGCATAAGCTCTATAATATCTCTAGGTTTTTGTATCAAAAGATTTTTTGCTTTTCTTAAAAACATTTTTGTACGACGAGTCCCTAAACTATCAGATGTATGACAAACTTCTTGCATTTTTATAAAAATTTCGGGATGCTTTGTAACTAACAAAGGCATAAAACTTTCATACTCGTTTATATCAATCAATCTAAACATAGTTCTACTTATATCATCTTTCCGCTCATAAGGATTTACAAAATTCAAATAATTTATAGCAAGATCTGGATATTTTCTATAAACCATTTTTAACAACTTGCACGATAATACAATTTTATATCTTACAATTGCACTATAAATAAATTCACTTTTGCAGCCAGGCAAAAATATTGAAGCCTCTGGTACACCATAATCTGTACGAAAACCATTAAAAAAGTCTTCTGACAGCGCAGTTTGACCATTACCTAAGCATTGAGCCAATTTTTTGGCAATTTTTCTTCGTGTACTAGCTGACACAAAAGGCAAAATATTTGTTGAAAAAAAATTGTAATTTGTGATATAGTCGTAGGTGCCATCATAAAACCATCTGGCTTTAAGCGCCTCAAATATCAGATAAATATCATCTGATTTTAAAGCCTCTATTATAAATGCAGCTGACTTCCTTTTTAATCCAACAAGAATTTTTACAAAAGGCACTAGAATATCTGGTACATTTTCCTTAATTGCAATTAATTCAAATTGAGTTTCATCTTTAGTAAGTAACACTATCCGCAAAACAATTTCTCCAATCTTTCTAAATTTTTCCTCTTTAGTTTCTCCAGAAATTTCTTGAATGGCATATAAATAACTTGAGGATAAATGCTCCATTGTCAACAGCTTGTGAAAAGTACTTGTAACTGTAAAAAATATATATTTATAAAGCATATGTATATTTAGAATTTAACTCTATTTTTCCTACATTTCAAATAATTGGCAAAGAAGTAACATTAACAAATCATGTGACAATGTATAACAAGCTTTAAAAGTCATAATTCTTAAATAGCATTAGCCCAATCAAGCAAGGCTAAATTTTCATTGTGTAACATCAGACTATCTCAAGGCAAAAATTTTTCCAAAACAAATAAAAAAACCCAATAAAGATAAATAAATAATTCAACAAAAATAAAATAAAACATACATACGCACCTGGAGTATAGTCAATGCGTGGCTGCTGCAGACAGCGAGGATGAGCAAAAACAAGAGAGACGACAAATATCGCGCCGGTTACGACGACGGTTTCGACGGCAGCGCCGCATTAGCAAAATAAATCCATGATACACACATATACACACACACTGGCAAAAATCTCCGGCTCTGCGCGGAGCACGCGGCCTGTTCCAAGGTCTCCAGTCAGGTTATAAGTATACGTGTATGTCACCTGCTTACTAAACTTTCCAGGTGACGACGTCGAGCAGGAGTTGAGAAACCGGACTCCGGCTGCTTACAGTTACGTGGCTATTTCTCTTGGCGTAGACTTTTTGCTGATTGGACTTTTACGAGAATATAATTACAGAGACCGCGTGACGTCCGCTGCTGCTTCGTTGGACGTGTACCTATATACCACGGTCGTATACACAGGTCCGGAAACTCCGGTGGTGGGGGTGGGTCTCTTAGTGTCTCCAGTTGCAGTTACAAAATTGGCCGCATGGGCGTTT
>JAPYZE010001992.1:0-18437 GCA_030522805.1 Leptomastidea abnormis
TTACAAATATTGTATCGAAATTAAGAAATTCCATTAGTTAGACCTTGTTAAGGGTGTTTTTGATCAAATAGTACCTTATTTAAGTGTTTTTTGAAAAAATTTCTATTTTTTGAACTACATATTGTTTTCATAGTTTTTTGGGTCACTTTTTACTATTATAGTATTTAAATTAATAAATTTTGTTAATTGGATCTTATTAAGGATGTTTTAGATCAAAAAGTACCTTATTTAAGTGCTTTTGAATATTTTAATTAATCATTTTGATTTTTTCTTTTTTAAAAAAATAAAATATTTTGATTTTAAATATAATTAATTTATCACATCATAATTATTTGAGAAAGCATTATGCTACTGCAGTTAGCAGCGGTTTTTTTTATGGTTTATGTCATGCCTTAAAACATTAAACATCAATGAACAATAGTTAAAAAAAATTTTTATTAAATTCAATTGTATTTGAGCATGCATATATTACAGCATCAAAATAGTATTTTGATATCCGAGGCCGGGAAAATAAAGAAAGTATAGAGCTTCACCTCGGGCGTTAATATCCTGGTGATCTGAGGCTTTTTTACTTCCGGCAATGGATCGTATAGTATTTTTCTGTTCGACAGTAAAGTAATAACTTCGCTTCGCGCAGCAGCCGGGAAGTTTGTGTTGTCATGCCAGGAAATCTTACTTTAAGGAGTCGGGTCATGATATACCATTTTTGATATTTGTATTAAAAGAAAATTATTGAAAAATAATTAAAAAAAAAACATTTCTCTGAAGGAAAAAATTTAGTTTTAAGAAGGAAGAAATACTGAGACTATTTATAATTTTATGACATATTATTTCGTTATTTCTAATCAATATACTTTTTGTCGTGCGAGCTAAAGGAAGGAGAAAAATAATAAATAATCTTAAAATGCAGTTATCTTGTACTTATAATTCTCAACTCATATTTTATTATGTAACCATTATGTATTTTTATGTAATAAGCAAATTGTTTACATTATTATTTTAATGTAATATAGTTTGTAATAACATTTGTGGCTTAATCGTACGGTAATATTGCGATTAATCTCTAATAAAATTCGATTTTCCAAACTATAATATTTATTTTTAAAATTATACGTCATAATGCGCCTCAAATATGAAACAGTTCTTTACTTTTTAGATATTATGTATTTACTTTTCCCTACTATACTTTCAGATGCTTATATTAATTAAATCATAAATGTTGATTTTGCACACAGATTTTAATATTTATAAAAAATTATAAATAGCATTGACGAAAATAGTTTATTAGTTTTACATAAAAATATTTTTTAATTTTAAGCTATACAATATTATCGAGTCTATTCGGTATTAATTTATTTTTTGTTTTCATTTTAGGTCAACAACAAATCAGTAATTTTTAATATTCCTCTTGTTACGATTATTTATAACAAAATTCTTAACTTATATTAATGTTTTAATTGACCAATTTCATTATGAGTGATAATATAATGAAATTGCGGTGGGGAAATAGACCTTTATTTAAATTTATTTTTACTGATAAAAATGATTCAAAATACGATTACTGTACACTTTGCAATAAGTCTTATTATCCTAATAGTTCTACCTTGACTAAACATGTTAAAAGTTTACCTCATCGACAAAATGAACACGAATTAAAATTAAAAATTATGCAGGAAAAACAAATGGTAATGACGGACGGTAAAGAATACATAATAACTGTTGGAAATACGCCTACGGAGATCGATGTAGTTGAAAAAGTTGATGATTTATCGTATCATGTACCAAACGAAATATTGGTAGAGCATATTAATGTTCAAAATATACAACGCGATTTAGGCACAGATGATTCATCAAATTCTATTGAAAGCGAAACAATCGATAATTCTGTTGATGATTCCATTAACAAAGATGAATGTGAAAACGTGGCATATTTCGAATTCGTAGATAAGCATAGAACAAAAGTTAGATGTATCGATTGCGATTCAACTTTCTCTTCAAGAAAACAAACTATGGATAATCACTTAATTTCAAATGTCCATAAAAAAAGCGTAGGAGGATATACCGAGCGTAAGCAGTCTGAAACTAAAATAATGATAGCTGCATTCGCAGTTGAAAATGATCAGTCATTTTTATTAACACAAAAACAAGTCAAATTTTGGAAACACATTATTAAAGATTCACAGATATTAAAAAAATTAGCTGCTGATAGGAAAGAAATTACTGCTATTGTCGATGAAGTACTTGCTCCAGCTCATAAAGAGCGTCTATCTAACATTCTAAAAAAAGAAAAATTTAGTATTTTAGTCGATGAATCTACTGACATTTCGGTAACATCATTCATGTGTATTGTTGTTAGGTACTATGACAATGAAATGGATGAGATCAAAGAATCTTTGTGGGATCTTTTACCGGTATTATCTGGTGATGAACATGCATCTGCAAACGCTGATACACTTTTCAATCTTATTATTACCTCACTTGAAGAGTTCAATATTCCTCTAGCAAACATTGTTTCGTTCTGCTCAGACACTTGTAGTGTGATGATGGGCTGCAATAATTCAGTCGCGCAAAAATTTCAGGAAATTTTACCAAATATTTTAATCGTAAAATGTAAGTGTCACATCGAACATTTGTGTGCACAAAATGCAACTGAATTAATGCCTGTTGACGATTTGGTTAGTAAAATCGTCAATTACACAAATAATAGTAGTCAAAAAATGCATAGATTTAATGTAATCCAACAGAAGTTAAAGATACCACCACTGAAACCTGTAAAAAACACAACAACGCGTTGGTTATCAACTTACGAGAGTATACGTAATACATTACGTAGATGGACAGCATACACTTCTTTTTTCGAACATGAATGCAATATAAAAAAAAATAAAAGCAGTCAATCAAAGTCTTTAGAAAAATGTAAAGTAATACTGCAATTATTGCGCGACAATCAAGTTCATGCATATTATACTTTCTTAGAAGTTGCATTATCCAAATTCGTACGAGTCAATGAATTGCTGCAGAGTATAAAACCTATTGTACCAAGAAACAATGATCCAATGAGACAAATGTACAAAGATTTTCTAAAAATGTATATGCAAGACAAGTATGTAAATAATACAAGCATTGATAAAATTGATCCACAAGATGAAAGTAACTTCAAAGAATTACCAGATATTTATATTGGATTATCTACAGAGCGTCTCCTAAAAAAACAAAAAATGGACATTAAATGTGAAATGGAAATTAGAGAAGAATGTCGTACATTTCTTATAGAAGCGTGTACAAAATTGAAGAAGCGTTGTTCTTTTGAAAATGATGATGTCATTCACATTAAAATGTTGAATCAAAAAAATTCATTAAGTTCAGAATTTCATCAAATTTACAAAAATGTGGATGTTTTAATTGAATCGTTCCCTTCATCGATTGATTCTAACATTAATGTTGCTGAACTCAATAATGAGTGGGACCGTTTAACTAGGTACAATTTTTCAGGTAAAATTAGTAACGAAAAAAACTTGGATAAATTTTGGTCATTAATATCTAATGTTAATGAAAATGGACAATATTTATTTAAAAATATTTCAAAATTTGCGTTGAATTTGCTATGTATTCCGCACTCCAATGCTACGCCAGAGCGAATCTGGAGCAAATATAATTTAGCAAAGCCAGAAAAACGAAACCGTTTATGTTATGTGACTATGAGATCCATTTTATTGGCATCCCAATTAGTGAAAGATCTAGGGGGAATATTTTTATTTAAAGTCACGGATAGTATGATTGAACGAATGAAGACATCATTGCATCCTCGAAAACGGAAACGCGAATTTTTAAACATTAATGATGATAATGAAACTTTTGGAGATATTCTAATTTGTAAAAATCGGCGTAATGACGCTTATTACGAAGAAGTCACGTACAATGAAAAATACAGCGAAACTAATGGTAGTCATTTTTTAGCAATGGAGAGGGATTTGTTGGAAATGGACAACAGTTTCTTAAACTGTTCCGAGTCTGTAACGGATAACATGACATGCGATTGTTCGCATGAAGAGTGTTTCAATTTAAATTATCCAACAGGATGTGAATTAGAAACTAATGAAATGAATACTGTTCATGCTAATGAAGTACATACATCATTCGAGGCTGTAGAAATTTGTCAGGACTCGATTCATAATGCTTTACATGAAGAAATAACATATGAAGAAGAGTACGACAATGTAAATAGTGAATGCTCACAATCACATCAAAAATCTATAATAGATTCCGAAGTTCTCCAGAATAGAAGAAATAACGAGATGAACATCGATTCAATCGAGACAGATGATATTTCTTTTTCTGTTATACAGAGTAAAATATCGGAATTAAAAGAAATTACTGTAAATTATTGTAACTCAAGAAATTTCGATGCTACACAATTTACAAATAATATTGAGTATTATAATAACAGAACAGTTAGTTTTGGTATAGGTGATTACAAATGTATAGACGATCATCCGATTAGAGATCAAAGATTACTAAGTGATACAACTCGGCGCTATAATATACATAAACATCTGAGCACAAAATTATTTTCAGGCGACTTTCTGACTCTTTTTGGTAGTGGTCGGCAAGCGTGGATTGATAGTACTGTTATTGATGCTTTTGCCACTATTAACGAACATGAATGGTTAAACGCAGTATGCGTACCAACACAAGCAACGAAAATCATCTTAGATAAAGGTGTAACAGAAGAAACATTTGAAGATTTTTTTATGTTTCACATAAAGGAGCGTCAAAAAGGTCTGATATTCATGCCTTACGAGTCTGCAGAACATTGGTGTCTCTTTGGCATAAATGTAGACAAAAAAGTTACTTTTCACTTTAATCCTATTAATAATGATATCAGAATACCCAAATGTTTTTATAATTTTGTGAAATTCTTAGAAATATCAAAAAATATAAAAACTAATGATTTGAATTCTATTAAATTTCAACACTTTAACGTAAACATTGAAAGGCCATTTCAAACTGATGGTTTTAACTGCGGTGTATATGTTATGTACTTGATGGACTGTCTTGGTCGTGGATTACAATTTGACATGTCTTTCGACCCTATGGACTATAGAAAAAAAATTATACGCTTATTCCTTGAAAAGAGCACAAATAAACGAAGTACATGTATGCTTTGTTATAACCCCAGAAGAAATTTGGACAGAAAAATTTATTGTACAATATGCAAGCGATTTATTCATTTATCGTGTTTTACTCATCATCTAGATGAACTAAAAAACAATAAAGAAATTTGTTTTCTTTGCGAAAGATGGATATGTCTACAATTACAAGCTAACCCAATTCTTTAATGTTTGCAATGTACAAAAACATGCACTGTAACATGTATTAATTTATTTATTTATTTAATTATTTATTACCAAGTAATTACAAAAATTTTCGTTATTACATTGCGAAGTACAATCCAGCGGAGGATATGAAATACTCCTGTATGCTGGTGATTCTTTACAATGAATTCATTTATCAATTAATAAGTTGTATTTCTTTTTAGTATTCTGTAATGCCAATTTCAAGTAGGGCTTATTTACTAATATTTATTTTAAGATGTATTAACAACTTCATAATATGAAGATTAATATTTAAATTAAGAAGCAATATGATTTGCGAAAATAAAATCTGAAACCGTTGCAAATCATTAATATGATATTCATATTACAAACATTAAAAACAAGGCTTTTAGCCACGCTTTTATTGCACATTTGCTTTTATTCAAAGTGAACCATTTTTAAAAATGAAAAAAATATGTGCAATACTATAAGTCGTAAAATGAAATGACGTGCCTCATTAACATTATCTGTGCAAATTTAAATTTTTTCGGCTGTACGGCCACGCATTTTATGTGGATTATATAAAGTAATAAAATCTTTCGTTATCTTCATATAAATTACATTAAAATTATTGTCATTGTTAACAAAATTAATAAAAAAAAATAACACATAAAAATAAGACGTACTGTGTTTAATAAAAATAATATTAGGCGACAAAGCCACGCTTTTCTTATATAAATATATACAATAAATGACAAGAATAATGTCAGTAAAATTTTAAAATATATTTGTACAAGATTGTAAGTCGTAAGATAACTTCAGCCACGTTTACTTCATCAACCTAATGTTTTATTAGCTTTGTGAAATAATAAATCGTTTATAGGCTTTATTTGTAAGTAGTGTATAGAATTCTTTTGTAAATATGTGAGAGAAATAGAGTATTTTTTATGGACATGTTCAACATCGACGTAGATTCCTACACATCTAATTTTACATTATTATCGAGAATTTAATTACTTTATTATTGATGTAAAAAATTTTAAACTTTCTTGTTACCAAAACATTGTATTCGTATATTTAAATTAGTGTTATTTTTTGATTGCAAAAAGTAGTTAAAAGATTTCAAATTGGTCTACTTACCAGCCTCAATAAAAGACCTTGATTGAAGAAAGTTAAATATATGTAAACGAAAGAGAACGTCTGTAATAAAAAATACAAGTTTATAGGTTATATAAAAAACTTCAAAGAATGCGTTATTAATGCATAAAAATAAAAACAATAAAATACGAATCAAATATACGTTTCTCTCACATTCCACCAATTATTTATAAATTGATCAACATATGTATGTTAATTTTTTTCACATACAAACAGTACGCATATAGTAATTTCAAATCCGTATATTTTATACCTACTTGTTACTGCCACAACTAATCAATAATTTATTGTGTACGAATTTGATAAATTATGCTACAGTTCATATTATTTGCGCTTCGGATTTATTCCGTATATTATTAAAAAGATGAGGTTATATTATCAATATAAAAAAAACGCGTATTAATATTTAAATATATATAAATTAATTTGAACATGCTTGATTTTTTCAATGTAAAAAATAATTCAAGTTTTGTTCACATTGATGTAATGCATATACTGTGATTGACACACTATTTTGTGATTTGCTATAAATACTTAATTTTGTTAGAATTAGAACATAATAATATTAAAGATTTCAAATCATAATTGCATTTCGTTAATTTACATATTCAATATTAATTAGTGTCAATCAATAATAGAAGTTCTAACGTTAAAATAAACAATATTAAAATCAGGTTTGGTTTATTTAAAAAAAAACTGTAAAATTGAATGTACATTTTGTTGAATACTGTTTACAAAAAAATAGTAATGCTAATGAAATATCTAATAAACGGTAAGAAACAAGTAAACAACTGAAAACATAGAATGCAGATGTATTATGAAATGTAGGCAAGCAATACAATGATTTAATGTAGCAACGAAATAAAAATATAATTTATAAAAAAATTTTTGTTAAATTAATTAAACTACGTAGACAGTTATTTAATTACAAAATATTCCAATTAAATTGTTTGTACGATAGAATTAGTAACGATATAAAAAAGTATACTTCATAAAAAAAAAAAAATATATCTCCGAAGTATTTGTATAATTAGTAAAGTCTCATAAAGGATCATAAAATGCTATACATCAACGACTATTGTAATAAAATACAATGTTGCGTCGTAATTACAGGCAATTTGTTTAATTTAATTAATATTATCGTAACTACCATTCGTTTTTTCAAAAGAAATGAATACTGTTGACGTTGTTTTGTTCATTTAAATGTTTATTATAATATTATGTAAAGTTTTTTGATTTAGTACAATGTTAATTATATGCAACAAAATGTCTTAGATTTTTCAACTTATTCATTATCAAGACATGTGTAAAATATTCATATTACGTCGAATAATTTTAGTAATTTTTTAATATCTTGTTCAACTAACGTAATGAAATAATATAATGAAAAACAATCATCGCGATAATAATATTTATATAACAATACCACAGATTTTTAAACACAATTATGTTACAAATATTAACGTATCAAAAGTAATATTGTTGACATTTTTAATGATTCATGCTAATAAGTGTATCATTAACGTGTAGGTTATACTTCAGGTTCTGTACTTCACACAATTATTTCACAAAAATTTTTCTGTAAGATGAAATTTTTAAGAACAGTGTTGTTTATTGAGTATAATTATAAATCTGTAACCAAATTCATTTGTTAATAAATAATATAAAATTGTTGAAAAAAATTGATATTGAAAAAATGTTAACGTTATCACAAAATTTAACTATTTGTATTCTCGATTTAAAAAATCATAATCTATTAGAAATTCTGATAATTTAATTTCATGATACCACAAGACTGCTCAACACATTTCCCGACTGTCAGTTAATTCATGCAAAAAAATTATACGATGTTTTCCAGCCTACAGAGAAATTATAATTGGAAAATAGTCCAGTTTGAAGGTAACTAAAATTCTATACATTTACTTTCGTAAATGTCTTTTTTGGTACTTCTACGCACATCAATCAACGATTTTATAAGTACATTTACCCACTGAAATTTGTCTACAATAGTATCGATCGACGAATAGAGATCGCTCATAAAAATTTGTTCCTACTTTCAACAAACTAAAAACAATGTAGATAGACATGATAGTAATTAATAACTGTATTCTTTTCTGCATCATAAAATATTAGATAGTTGATAAAAAAAATTAAATTTATTTAGTAATTGTGGGAAAGATAATGAAAATAACTGTCGAACTTTGAGGTAGCGCACCCTTTCATAGATGAAAATGATATAGCCATGTACCTTTTGACTATGTCAGTTACCGAATTTTGTAAATAAATGAAGGGGTTAAACTAAGTGTTAAAAATTGTAATAATTACATTTGCTTAAAAAGCAGTTGCTTGATTGAAGAGAAATTACATTTCGCCTTTTTAAGTGCATACCTTCAACTTACACAGATACCCACTACCCCCGATTTTTCGTTTCTTGTCGTCAATTCACATACTTGTGAAAATATAACATTTTAGGCACATTCTTAGTCGCTCAAAGATTGAACCTACACAGTTATATTTTAACGAATATGTGAATTGACGAAAAAAAAATGCAAAATCGAATGTAAATAAATACGGTTTTAAGGTTACCTGTAAGAGATACCCTTTAGACGGTTTTTTTAACGGGGTTTTTTTTAAAGATGTTATCAAAATTGTAGTCCTCTTTTTTAAAATACTAACAAAATATCCTAGTATACGACATATGAGTCTGTTATTTTGCAGCAGTGTATTTAAAAAAAAATGCAAATTAATCAAAGTATATTAAAAACAGTATTCGTTTTTCTATGAGTAGACTAATAAGTACGTTTATAGATAAAAAAAGGAATTTTTATTTGCAAGAAAAAAAATGAAACTGTTTTGCAACTTATAATAACATTAAAATAGAATATATGTTGTAAAATCAGTATACCTATGGCTTTTTTGTATTGTAGTTATTAAAGTAAAATTAAATTTTATAATAGAATTGTAAAAAATGTGTATTATTGCCTTATACAGTAGTTCTACGAGTACGTATACGTATGACGTGTAACGTGTATTATGTAATCTTATATATTATTGTCGTAAAAATTATGGGATAAAGTCGTAATAAAAAATTCAAAATATATTTGTTGTAATGAAATAAATGTTTTTTTTATACATCTTAAATTTATTTTGTTTAATGCAATGCTTTTGTCTTCGTACTAAAAGTATAATCTTAAACCATTTAGTGCAGGAATAAAGAGGCACTTTATTTCAATATATGAAGCATCTTTTCTTTCATAATCTGTAAATAAAGTAAAACTAATATGTACATTTTAAGCTGAATAATAATAGTGCAGTAAAAAAAGGCTATTAATTTCTTCGGTAATCTATCATTTGCTTTCTTGATTTCTGTTGTACCTTCAGTTGAACGTAATCATCTTGATCGATAGACGTAGTTTATTTATCTCCTGTGGTGCACAATATATAGCCCATATATAAAGTAACCAAAAAATAGTTTATTAATTGTAAGTAAAATAATTGAATTCTATAAGAGTGGTTCAAGGCTATTGGGGTTATACCCTGGTTCATGTTAAAAATTGCAACTGTTATTCAGAAAATTTAATGAAATATTGCCTTTGTTTAATATTGTTTGAATTTGAAAATACCTAGTGATAAATTATTACAAATAATATTGTAGAGTAAGAATAACCAAAAAAAGAAAATACTGTTATTGAGTGGCATTAATAATGATCTTAGTCATAGCTGTCTTCTATGAAATTATTAACTTTGATTTTATATGGAAAGTATGAAACAAGTATTTCGATTATATTAGCATAACATGTGATATAATAAATTGTAGTGTAGTAATTGAACATGATAAAAATGTTTACCAGAACTTTTTGTATGTCAGCCATATTAATAATTATAATGAACGTTACGATTGACACTTATTTAATAAAAATTAAATGAGTTAGTAAATGAAATGAAGAAACGAAAATAACATATCCTATATTAATTGTCGTATTATTTCTAAAATAATCTTTTGTCCCCCATTAAGACTGATTTTCATATAAAAAATTTAAAAAAAGTATAATTGCATCTAATTCAATGTAAAAAATGTTTTGACACTATTGCATAATCTCATATACAAATATTTTCTCTTGATATAATCACAAAACTTATACAATAAACTTTGTATATAATGTATCAAAGTCATGTTAGTAACTTGTATATTGACTTAAAAATATTACTCTTTTGATAGATTTTGCTGAAATAATCATGAGTCCTGCCGGTGAAAGTAGTAGAGAAGATGAAGGACATTCGAAAGGTAAATTAATTTTCAGTTATTATAATAACATCGATGTATAAAATAAAATAAACGCAGTCTCATTAACATTTTAATCTGTAATTTAAATTTGTGAAAATAAAAATTGTAGGACGAGTAGAGTAATGCCAAAATCACAACGAATGTTAGTAATGTCAAAAATATACGATCAATGTAATTTTTTTTTGAGAATGGAGATTTATTGTGATCATGTAAAAGTGATTGTAAAGCTTTTAACTCTACGAAGTAGATTTCTACTATTTTCAGTTTATTACGGTAAATAGTGATCACGACATTAGGATATTGATGAATAGTAATTATTGAGTAAAATGAACATATGTATACCTACTATATTTAATTTATAATTGATGAAACTGCTCGCGAGTAAAGAAAACTGTTAATCCCTTATATAAAAATTAGTATTACGTGAAAGTATTGCAATATTTCAATTAAATACATAAAATGTCAAAAATTAATAATTAAAACATTCAATTAGTGTCGAACATGTCATAAAATATGTAATTATAATGTCTAAAATAAACTGAGTTTTATGTCGCGCTTTTATACGACGTCGTTTTATATGATATTATTAAAAAAAAATGAACGTATATGACAGTTCTCAAATATTCATCGTGTGCAATTTACGGTTAAAAATTTGAAAGTGATTAATTACAGAAATACGTATCGTAAAAAAATGCAAATGTTAATTTTTTTTAAAAATTGTATTCAATTAAATTGATTACAGCAATTACATACGAAAAGTTCCCTGGGATGTCTTTAAGGCTTGACTACTCTATTTAATAAGATAGCTTGCATACTACATACATATAAAATGTATGACACTTATAAGAAATACTCTTGAACGGTTCATATAAACTTTAAATGAAGGTGGTTTTATGGATTATTTCAGCGTGTTTCTTGTGCAACATAATATCAGTGTTACAAAACGATAATCATCATAACACTTGGTTTTAAGAATACTTCTAAAGTTAAGAAGTTGTAATAAATTTTTTATTGTAAAAAATTCTAGAAATTAATAGTCTTATCTGAAATTAACAATACATCTAAATCTCTGTCAATTTTCATCCGAGTTTGATTAATGAAAACTTCTCTTTTCATCAGATAAAATGACAGTAACTGTAAATGAAACTTTTATAAAAAACTATCAATGTAAATAAGCGAATACAATTGTATATACGAAAATACAATAGAAAATTTTTAAATCTATAAACAATTACATTTTTCAGAGTTAGTTTCCTTCTACAGTTTCACGGTGAGTTTCTGTTATCTGATCTGAATGAAGAGAATAAACTTTGATTTATGAAAATCTGACGAAAATGGACTGAGATACAGATCATTTGTTAACTTTTTGTAAAACAATAATTTTTTCGAATTTGTAATAATCAAAACTTCTTAAATAATTTTTTTTTTTCTGTTTCACGTAAGGGCTATTATTAAAAATAAATGATATAATGATTGTTTGTCTAATTCTTATATAATGATGCACCCAAAACATGCTGTAATAGTCTATAGAATTACCTTAATATTGATTTATAATGAAGTTAAAATTATTTAAAATCAATTTCAATTTGAAACTTGTTTGTAATTTTAATTTATTTTTTAATTATTAATAACATAAAAATTATACAATTATCTTTATTCGTTAAATTTCATTTTTAATTTATTGTCATATTCTTACAATATTAATCAATATGTTTGTAGTCTACTAATAGTTGTAATAATTATGAAAGTAGAATTACTCTAATAAATCTATTATTAAAATAGAAAATTAATTGTTGTCTTAAGTGTAAATAATACATGAATGATTTTTCAGACAAGCTTCAAACTAAGAGAAGAGGAGGCCGTTGGGCGAATGCTAGAAGAAAGTGGGGCGAAAAACGAAGAATGGAAGCTGAAGAAAAAAAAAGACAAGCCAATATGGCGAATTATTTTGAGGCACACGCTCAATTTTTGAAACAGAGCATTCCTAAATCAAGTAGGTACAACATTTGTTAATTATTTATGTAATTGTACGATAGGGATGCTCGATCTTAGAGTCAAATAATAACGCAGCAATAAAATTGGTAGCACACGTGGAATTCTTTTTTATAAATACATATACTTAAATGTTTAAAACGTCTTATGTAGTCAATTTATGTTTTAAATTGTCAATGTTTTATTTTTTTAAATACATTTTTTCTCACTTTTTGATATTATAAATATTGACACCAAGTAATATTTGATAAAAAATTTATTAAAAAAATATTTTAATGTTAACAGAAAATTATATAAGAAAAGCTCGTGAAGATAAACATATTAAGTAATTACACTAAAAAAAAAGATTGAATAATAATATAGAAGTAAAATTTGAATGGTTCTTAAAACTGCACTCTCAAATGAAGCTAAGTATACAAACAATTTAGTTGTATATTACTTAAACAAATCAAAAATGTTAATCAAAAACGTGTACAAAATTTGGATCATAAAAAAATAAACTGAGTAAACAAACCACGCAATAAATATCCTGTCGTGTCACGCACTGTCACAAAAATGGTATGGGAATTATTAGAATTATTTACAAAGGCTAAGAATTAAAATTTAATATTAATTGTGCAGCCTATCCGTCGGAAATGCTCTTCATACTTCTCTTAGGGAAAATATTAATAAACTATCGGAAATAAATAATTACCCTAGAAAACAATAATATTTATTATTTTAATAAAAAAATATTTTAAATAAAAAAACTGTTCACTGGTTAATTAAAGTACAAAAAAGAATTATTTAACAATGCAATTTTTTTCAATTATCAATTTCGATAGTGTAGATCTTGCTCACGATCCTTTTTATCCCGGAGCTATAATAATTATTATTGTATATAAAAACATTGTAAATAAAAACAATTTTATGATAAATCGATTTGATTGATACTACTATCAGCATTGATATTAAAAACTACAACCAACGAATTTTATTTGACACAAAAGTATAAAAGAAGTCAAAAACCGTTTTCTTACTTTTTCCTATAATATGTGTACTTTTCTAAAATAGCGATGAGTATTTTCAGCAAACATCTTCGCATTTAATAAATAGCCAGCTCTTTCGTTTCGACGTATATAAAATTATTTTTTTAAGGATCGATATACTACTTACATCTTTTTGTTTTTACGTTACTTTTAATGCTTACAAAAAGAAGGTTTGACTTCCGGGAGTTGAACATTTATGAAACTGTAGAAAAATTCTTTTTTTTTTAAAAATAAAAGTACCTTTGTTTTTGCTTTCTGAAAGAGACAGCTTTGTCACGATAAAATGTTTTGATTTGTTTAATTTTGTTTCTCTCGAAGTTTTAAAGGTTCCTGAACCCAAAAAACGTATTGTTAAAAAAATGTGTGTGTGAGTGTGTCTTTGCGTGTGTACGTGCATGCATGCGTGAGACGATTTCGCGTGACGCGATAACTTTTGTAAGGAATGTAGATATCAAATTGAAATCTTGTACACATATATTAAATGTTTTGATTGATTTAATCTGTAATTAATACTTCCGTATTGAATTTTAGATATATGAAAAATATGAAAGACCATTACTAATTGCTTTTTGTGAAATTTATAATTTGTAGTTATTCATATTTTTTCACAATTTTTTTGGCTCGCACTTTTAGAATTATACAAAAAAATTATCAAATTCCGTTTATTCAGCCTCATTGAGGATTTTTTTTTATGAAATTTTTTTTTCTCAAAATTCGAAAATATTGAATACGATATCACTATGTAAAAATCAACGCTTACTATATTAAACAAGCATTATTTTGCAAATCTATGCTATAAAGAGTATAAAATTGACTTGTCAGTTGAGTAGTGCTCTTGATTTGATTGCAGTGTTTTTCGATCAATGGTCAATTTATATTGAGATTGTAAATAATATTAATACATTTTCAGACTTTGAGAAAGCATTCTGCTAATGCACTTAGCAGATTTTATCACATGAATGTACTATGTACAAATATCGTCAAAATTAATCGTACACTTCTGCCTCCTCCTACTCAATTGCGCTACAGATTACCAAAAATATAAAATAACTTTTCACCTATACTCGAAAATTGTTATAATAACAAAATTATTAGGTAAAATAATATTACGAAACTAAATGATTACTCTTACATGTTGCTGAATATAAGAAATTTAATTTTGTTTAATAATTACAACATCCTAATTATAAAACTTATCGTGTATCAACTAGTAATTTTACAAAGTCGTTTTATACTTGTGTCATACCAATAAATTTAATTTAATAATATATGTATCTTTCATAATAAGAAATATATAAAATGGAATAGTATTAAGTGTACGATAATATAATAAATAAATTTTTTGTTTCAGCACCAAAAAAAAATTTTTATAAAAAAAAGTACTACGAGAGCAAAAAGTGGAAAGAGAATGTGGGATCTAAACTGACGAGGAAATCAGAAGACAGTTCTGAAGACGGGATACCAGATAATGATGAAAATGGCGAAAAAAAAACTGCAAAGAAGAACTCTGAAAAATCGGCTATGAAACAAATTGATAATAAGATAGATGAAACAAAAATGTCGGAGGGCAATTAATGTAAAATAACATTTCAACAGCGACAAAAAATGTATATGAGAACGACAGATTATTGAACATAGTACCTATCTGTTCTGCATGTAATGAACTGATTAACAATAAAAAAAAATAAAAAGTATTACAAAAGGAACATTATTTGCAGCTGTTCCACGAAGGAACATAAGTCACTGACAAGGAGAATGCACAGTATTCGGGTCATGGATTTAGATGAAACTTGGTATACTGAGTCCTTTTGGCATACGATGAACGAATCCTAAGGTCTAACGATGACTTAATATTGAGATAATTACAATCTAAATTTCAGAATTTAGCATTGTTTTGTAAATCTATATATATATATATATATATATGACTGATTATGTAAATTATTTAATTTTTTCTGTACACGCATCACTGGATAGGGCCATCTTTCAAAATTAACTGTAATCAATGAAATTAGGTGATAAAACACGTTTGTGATGGACAATATTATTTTCTTTTATTAAAGTTGGAAGCTAAATTATTTTGGATGCCATCTAACTATTATATTATTTGTAAAAGAGTTGGCCCAAACAAATTAGAAACTTTGATTGTAAATATCTCAATAACAAATCATCGTTAGACCTTTGCGGAGTTGGGATTCTTTCATTGTGTGTCAAGAGGACCCAGTATTCCAAATTTCATCAAAATTAATGACTGTATACTGTGCACTCTCCTTGTAAGTCAACTAAAATTATTAAAATTTACTGTTTGTACAAAAAGGAATATTCATGTACAAGTTATATAGCAATTAGTTATATTTAACAAGTCAGATGGGTTTACGTGAACCATCAAAATTGAAAGAAGTAATTAGTATGCTAAGCTTTAATATTATAAACTTGAAAATTTTGAGTAAAGTTGACTTTATTATAATGTATAAATGAAAATTATCCATGTGTTAAATGTATACAAATTTACATTTGAATAATGTTAAAGAATTTTAAAAATACATTTTTTAGTTTGCTTGCCATGAGATTTAACTTTAACCGGTTAACAATAAACACAATAAAAGTTTCATTATCTTAGTTAACTGTACACTTATGACCGGTATTAGAATTTTAAATATTGATTAATTATATAATGTACTGCTATCCATAACAAAACAAATTGTATCAAAATAGAGGAAAAAAGAATTGTTATTTAGCTTTGAAATTATAATATAGTGATAACATTTATTTTACATCTGAAGAATTTAAAAAAAATCACAAAAATAAATGCATTATTTTTTGTTCACTTAATGTAAGATTTGAGTTAAACCAAAAGTAGAAAATAAAAGTGTCATTATTTTTGTTAAGCCAACGTTTATTACTGTTATTAATATGTATTATTTAGATTGATGTTAAAATGTGCTGCTTGCTATAATGAAACTAAATCTATTAAAATAAAAACAAAATAACTGTATTTTTTGTCTTCGTAAGCCGTAATATAGTGATAAATCTAGTAATTGATAAAATTTAGCTACCGTTCATGGGTATAATTTTAACAAAGAAAATGTAACTTACTGTAAATTGTAGTCAAGTGGTTGAATTGTAATCTTACGGCAAGTGATATAAGAATTTAAATTTATTAAAAAATTTTAACTTCTTTAAAAATTTTCCAGATGTGAAATACAATTTGTATAGATTTTACATATGAATAACATACATTTATATGTATAAATAATAGTTAAATTTTGATCAAATATTTGTTTTAATATTTCTATATTATGGATGTATATAATATTATAACACCTTAATTCAATGTGAAATTGTCGGGCAGATTAAATAAAACAATCCAAGGCTTTCGTGGGATGAGAAATATAAAAACAATTCATAACTAAGTTATGCATTAATTAATTTTTTTTTAATAGCATTAATAGGTACACTGTCCTAGTTAGATAAAACAATAATAATAATATTGACTTAGTTTAACATAAATATTAAAGTTATATAAATCAAATAATTTCTGTTTAACTGACTTAATTAACAAAAAATTAATAGAAAAGAAAAAAGAAATATAATAAAACTTAATTACAGTACATTTATAATTATTAAAAAATTGATATTTAATCTTTTCTATTAATTTTCTATTAATATGCAACATAACCTTTTTGTTGTAATGCAAAAAAAAAATTTGCATAAAAAACAAATTGATTTTTAATAAATTGCTAACAAACATTAATTAAATAAAATTAATATTTGACAAGCTTCTGCTAGCTTTTCAAATACTGAACTCCGGAATTGGAACTGAACCAAAGTAACACGGAGTCCAACTACAATCGATTCTCGATTTCGATAAGTTTCTTGAATACGTCTGAAAGTTGCTGCAAGACTTTTGACTTAGATCTGCCCAACATTGTTTAGGGGGGGTTAGGTCGCTGAGCTGACCAATTTCTAACCTAATCTGACTCCACGAGGAACGCACCGTTTGCTCCCAAGAGCGACTTTAGTGCGCGCAGGAACTAGCCTAAAAGGCTGTATCCGTGCTAGGCAAGAACTGGCCTTGAAAGGCTTTATCTGTGCCGTTTCCTCGGGGAGGAGCACCAACGTTGGGTCAGGAATATCCTGACTAGAGAGGTGTACCACAGTTAAAACTGCTTAACAATGCCTCTTACACAAAAGTCAAAAGACTCACCAAAGCGGCCTTTAGCTGTGCGTCCGTCAACATCTGCAAGCCCCTTGGGTCCATTGACTTCACTTTACTTCTGCGAGGTCAACTGCAGCTGCTGGTTGGCGGCGGCGAAAGAGGCCGAGACCCCTTCCCCTAGCTTACTTAAGACCTCTCGGTCGCAACTCTCTTGCGAGCGAGATTCCCCGTAGCCGCCTAGTGGCCTTTCCCTGAACTAGTCGATTTAGCATATCCAAGAACCATAGTAGTTCGGCGAGCTAACTTATCGACTATGTATATAGGTATATGTTGCCCCGTGTTATTTTTCTAGCGGCCATCTTGTCGGCAAGTATATCAAAATATTCACTTTATTTGATCCCTACTGATAAACCTCAGCTGAGATCTCAGCTGAGATCCCACCTGAGATCTCAGCTAAGATCCCAGGCCAAAACACCAGGTGAGATCTCAGCTCAGATCCC
>JAPYZE010001993.1:0-18435 GCA_030522805.1 Leptomastidea abnormis
TACCGGGTGCCAGACATCGGTCTTGGCTCTCATTTGCCGCATCCTCTCCGCAACAACAAAAATAATAGAGAGTTAATCTCTTTTGGACTTCAATTGTGAAGTCCTAAAATCAACTCTCGCCGTAAGCGGCGAATACATTTCATTAACCGTCTGGAGCCAAACTAAGTGAGTTGATTTTATGTATACCGCAATCCTGTATCATAGGCTTCTATATCACCCATCGCGTCCATCGTAACCTCAACACATCTCCGGCTTCTTGAATATTCCTCTCGCATTCACTTTACATATACTTACACATTACATTATTTTATGTAGCGTAAATTTTACAATCTATATTCAATTATCGAAACTGTGTGATACTTGCAATAGTTATAAACACGTATAAAGGACTTGTTTTCCTCGCATCTTTATTTTCTATTGTTGTTAAATCCTATACCAAACACATTATGATGTGTTTGAACAATAATAATGTGCAATGTTGCTCGTCTTTTTTTTTTTTCTTGTAACCGCTTTTATTTTGAGCGACGGTTATCTTTGTGAGTGAAAGTAAGTACCTATATATAGAGGAAGCCACATTTGCTTTGGAGATTGTAAAGCTTGTACTACATTACATGTATTAGTTAAGAAGTATTAATGCTTAAGTACTAATATTAAATAGCCCAGAAATAAGTTAAAGTAATATTGATTAACATGCTATAAGTATAAAAACAAACTAGTGTTGCTCCAGAAATAAAATAATTATTTTTTCCAGGTATATTATCACAATGAATAACGCTGCTAGACTTTTGAAAGATCCAGCTACTGCGAATAGCAGAATATTTGTAGGCCATCTACAAACTGAAGAAATGAACCGCAGTGAGCTGGAGGATCATTTTTCCAAGTATGGAGCAATCGTTGGTTCTTTACTTAACAGAGGCTTTGGATTTGTACAGTTTGAAAATGAACAGGATGCTCAAAATGCTATCAAAAGTGAAAATGGAGCCATGTTCAAAGGACGAAGAATAGGTGAAATATATATCATTTTATATTTTAATATTTGAACCAAAACTTAATAGAAATTCAAATTTATTACATTTAAAATAAATATTCCTTGAATTAGATTACTTATTCTTAACTATTATTCTGCATTTCATAAATTTTATAATTTTAATTTAAAAAATAAATTTTAAATTTTGATATAATTTTATGTAACATTTTCACATAATGTTATTGCAATATCTTTTTAAAGTACTTTTGAATATATATATATCATTGAAAATTTAATTTTTCAGATGTGAAACCAGCAAAAAAAGAAGCTGGTGGAGGTAATTCCGGTGGACCTGGTGCTGGAGGTCCAGGTAATGCAGGAGGCAATTTTGGAAATGATTCCTTTGGTAACAATTTTGGAGGAGGAAATCAAAATTTCAATAATTCAAATTCATTTGGCAATGACAATCAATTTAACAGAAGTGGTGGTCCAGGAGGACCTAATCAACCTTTAAATGATAAAGACGATTTTAACAATAGAAATGATTCACTTAATTCAAACAAAGGCAATGGACCACCATTTGGTGGACGAAGTGGTCCTGGAAATCAGAATAAAAATCAAGGGGGTGGTAGAGGTAGAGGTAATAGAGGTGGCAAGAAATTCAGAAATCGACAAGGTGGAGATTCAATGGATGACTCATTTAATGATAGGATGGGAGGTGGCATGGGTGATCGTGGTGACATGGGTGGAGGTATGGGTGGTGGTATGGGAGGAGGTATGGGAGGTGGTATGAGAGGTGATATGGGAGGTGGTATGGGAGGTATGGGTGACTCCGGAAGAAGCCTTGGGTCAAGTCTTGGTTCCAGTTTTCGCTCAAGCTTAGGATCAGGATTGAGTAGCAGCTTAGGCAGTAGTTTAGGCAGCAGTTTTCGAGATAGAAGTCCACTGGGAAGGCCTGGCCGTCTTGATGACAAATCAAATCCATTGTCAAATTGGGAACTCAATAAACCAATTGGTGGGCCTGGTCCAGGTGGCCCTGGAAATCTTGGTGGTCCAGGTAATTTAGGTGGATCAGGCGGTCCAGGGGGCCTGGGTGGTCCTGGTGGCCCAGGTGGACGTGGTAACTTTGGAAATTTTGGTGATCGTAAAAGTCGTTTTGATGACTTTAAAGGACCTATGCCTATGAGAGAAGGCCCAGGATTTGGGTAAGAATATGCACATAATATTATTTTATTTTATTTATTTTGCTTTCACGTCTACAAATGAATAAAGCTTATGAAAATATTGTAATAAAATTTGATTCTAGCTCATCTGGATCCAACGATTATCCACCAATACCAGCAGAAAAGAACGATTGTGAGATCATTGTCGTCAGCAAAATGCTAACGTAATTTATTTAAATCATTATTTGAAAATCTACGACTTAAATAACATAGTAATATTTTTATGTGTATTGTAAAATTTTTAGAGAATATGCTGAAATGATTGAGTCACGTTTGAAAAAGAACGGATTAACAGTTGATTTACTCTTTCCAAATGAAGATGTGCCACTGACTCGAGTTCTTGGAAACATTGCGAGCCGTGGTTGTCTGTACGCCATTGTTATTACACCCACGAACAAAGATCATCACTCATTAACATTAAATATTTTACATGGACTACCCCAAGGTAAAAAATATTTGCTTTAAAAATTTTGAAATAACTTAAAAGACATTATTTAATATACGAAAAAAATTGATTTGTAGAACACAGAAACATGCCAGTAGAAGACGCTGTAAGTTTAATCTTACGCGACTACAACAATTACAAATCAGGCGGTCGCTCGGTGCCGGCAAACGTCTCTCGTGCCCTTGACAGACATCCTGACGCCATCCAGGTTCTATTAAACATGTTGGCCGACAATCTTCAGTTGACAGTTCTTCAATACGAAGGTGTCATCAAATATCTCAAAATGAGACGGGAGGAGCAAGTACAATTAGAGCTGGGCGAAGATCTAAAAAACCTTAGCTCAACACCCCTAGTCAGTGATCCCAAACAGGCTGAGCTTCAATCGCGGATACTCAACATCTTAAACAGCAACCCGAAGAATTCGACGTCTACCTCGTCGACGGCACCCATCGCAGAACTTGCACCAAGTCCCGTGCCCCCACCAGCAGGTAAAGTCGACGCCGTAGACATTGACGCGTATTACAGCTGTTTCCATTGAGTACGCAGACCCGATCTACGCATTATTGCATTTTAAATAAAGAAACATCACAACTTTACGGCGACCATTTTCGCGGTTTGCTTCGCTCGACTCGTATTATACGCTTTGCGCGATAAGCACGCGAGTCTGTACGATATTTGCGCTTTTGCGCTTGATCTTTTTGGCACGTGTCTAATCGGATGCCACAAGTTTTCGCGTTTTGATATAACTCTTGCGAATCGCGAAGCTCTTGTGAGAACGCAATTTTGCGTCTTGGGTTAAGCTCATATGCGTTTTTAACGGCGGTTTAGTCGTATTCATTTTTGCATGTTTATTTTTACGTATTTACGTTGCGGATGATTTCGTGATTCTACGTATCTGTTTTTTCTTAGCGGTTTAATCAAGCTAGAAAGTTTAGGGTATTTTCATGCTTCGCTTTTTATATAAGCAAAAGCAGCGAGTTTTAAGTTTTTGTGTTGGTTTTACAACATATTTAAAAATTTAGCGCTTTTATTGGCGCTTTAGCGATTTTATCACAGGAGCTAAGTTATTCCTTTCATTTAAAGCTTTTACATTGGTTAAACGACTTTTGGCTTATGAAGATCAATATTCTTTCATACTGCGTTTCTAGGACGTTCTTGTGACGTTCTCCAGTCCTTTTTTATAATGCAGAGATGACGTGTAGTGTGTTATCGATTTTAGTAAGACATGACACGCGATTATGCACTATTGTTTTTCATTGATGAATTTGAGCCACACATTCCATTTGAATCGCCTTGGCTCGGAAGTTTAATTTATCGGCTTATTTCATTGCGTATTGAATATTACATTTACATGCTTGATTTGTCAGTTTAAAAATATAAAACACTTTTGCACACAGCAAAAAAGCTTATTCTTTCAAGGATACAATTAATCTTGAAAGCTGTTTTAAATGCGTCCATAAACGCTATTGCGTATATAAACTATTAAATTAAGCGATTTTTCGTAATTTTAAGCTTTTTGGTGCGTAAGTTATAGCTTGCATTGTTAAGGAAATCCTGGAAATTTACATATAATTTTCTTTATAAAATAGTAGGATAAAACGTTTTAAGAAGATTCGAAATATTCCTTTTTTAATTTTAAGTTTGATAGGACATTACTTACAATTAGTTTAATCATTTTGGTAGGATAATATTATTTTAAAACTTATCTCAATTTTTAGGAATATTTTAGGAATATTAAGAAAGCATAAATTTTGAAATGTTTAAAAAGTATAAGCGATACTTTTTGTATTTCCAGTGAAAAATCCGATAAAAAATCATTTACTGTTTGAATTTTCAGTGTAGGAAAATAATGTTTGAAATTTATTTGTGTCAAATTTTTTTAAAATGTTATAATTTGTCACATATCTATTGAAAAAAATCAAATATATTCAAAAGATTTTAAGAAATACTCTTGAATGCCGATTTTTAATAGTATAAGAAAGGTATAATAGATGCTTTAAAAAGTTTATTTTAATATCGAAACTATAAGCGAAATGCAAATAAAATTTTTGATCAAATAGGTATAAAAAATGGCTCATTACCAAATCGCGTACATTTTAGTTTTTTACTTTTCGCCGAATAATCGAATCGTTTACTTTTCGTTTGCAAGCGAGCAATTTTTTTTACGTTCGATAGGACTTGATAGTCCAAGAACAAGTCACGTAGTGATAAATTTTTCTGCACCGATGACATTATAATGCAGACTGAGCTTTACGATAAAGGTAAAATCAAACTGTACAATTATGGTACAAAAAATTTTTCAAGCTGTGATTAATCATGTCGAGTTGAGTTTACAAAAAAACTAAACCTAACATACTACGTTTACTATGTTTTTTATTTTCTCCATCTAGTCACCGTTTACATAATATTATATCTTAATATCATTCATTAACCTACCAAAATGTCGCAGTACCAGTACTGATAAATATCACAAAATCATGCATCGGTCTTTATTTCGACTTTTCACTTTTTTGTATAGAAGAAAAAAAAAACTAAAAACGCACGACTCTGAACCAAAAAAAAAACAAAAAATTGACGAGATGATACTAATTGTGTTTTATGTTCCGGCAGTGTCGACGAATGCACCTGGAAGTTCATCGGTTACGACGCCAAACACGGTGGCGCCTTCACCTTTGCTCAACAATCCTACAGTGCAGAGGGCACTTGATAGTCTATTTCAGGGCAACCTGCTTAAAAACATCGGCGAGAACCAACAGCAGCAGCAGCAACAACAATCGGGAAATCAACCCTCTTCCGGCTCATCCGCGCCCCTATTCGCCGCTTTTCCCAACATTAATCGTTTTTAATTTTCATCGCCTCTTTTTTTTTCACCACCAAAAATCATTCATTCCCCTTATTCCTTCCAGTCCATAATTCTAAGCTCTTTATCCTAAAATCGCGTCACACATTAGCTCCTCACTTTGCTGTAATTATTACTTCCTTTTTTTTCTAGCCAAGCTTTCCTACATCCTACTCTTTTCATCTCCCCTTGAATTTGTAATAAGCTGCTGTAGTTATTGATATCTTTTTTTTTTACTTGTCGCGAACAGCATGTATTGTATTCTACCAAGTGATAAAATAACTGTTGGCATATATAGCTGTGAGATGATCAATTTGACTCTTTTAATAAATGTATCTATACTCTTAAAAAGATTTTGTGTTGTTTTTTTCTTTTTTTTTTTTTCTTTACAAATAACCATTTCTGCCCTTTTTATAGATATAAGATAAAAGTTATTCTATATTTTATTAATCTCTGACCTTTTAGTTACCTCGTGCATGTTATCTCACCATAGCGACGTTTTTTCTCATACTTATCTATCTTTTTTTTAATATAAAAAAAAAAAGATTGTGCTTTAAAACAAATGTATATCTTCCAGCTGCAACTGAAGATCTCTTAGAATACGCACAAGTCACCAGTAAGTACATTTCACTTAATGTTTATAGTCAAAATCGGTGTAGAGTCCTTATTGTTCAAAATCCTGTTCCCCTTAAAATCACACAACTACGGATCTAAAAAATGCAAAAAGGAGTTTATAATTATTATTTAAGTTTTAGGAAATTGGTATCACATTCTATTAATTGCAGCAAATGGCACCATAAGCTATGAGCAAGATGTACGAAAAGCCTGTTACACAGATAAACAAAAAAGAAAATAAAGAAAGAAGGAAAAGTAGAGCAAGGAAACAGCCAAGATGAAGGGAAATAAAGCAGCGCAGCAGCAGCTAATAAATTCAAACACGATACATTGGATCCTGGAATTTACCAAGATAGTAGCTCTTGAGGTATTGCACCGCATGGACGATCTCCTCACAAGGCATCTTAGTTTCAGCGTAGAGGATATCAAGGACACGCTTGACCGCCTCGATGTCATACTTGTTGACGAGTAGTCGTTGCCGATAAGGCTTGAGTCGCTCTACGATACGTTTATCACAACGAGCGATAGAGCCTATGTGGTTGCTCAAGATTTCCGTGTAGGTGGGCCAGTTCTCCAGGCAGGCCTGGCAGTCGCATTTGAAAAAGTAATCCTGCATCATTTTGTTACGGCGTTCTCGACGATCCATGTACTGGTAGCCTCCTCCGTAGCAGGTGAAGATTTGATCGCCAGGACGAATAGGCTCGAGAGCACGCGAGATCATAGTCATACCGTCGAAGTGGCGAAAAGTGTTTGGCGAACATGAGTGATTCATTAGACTGCAGGCGACGTATAAGCCTGAGCCGGATTTAACACCTGGCTCTTGCTGCACCTGTGTATAATAAAATTTTTATTAGATTCACTTTCACTTCAAATTTCTTCAGGCATTAAAGTTTTAGTTTTGTAGCTAGCGAATAAACAAATGATTATTATTGTTAAAATGATGTTTGAATTTTGTTGTTTGTGTATGAAAATAATTGTATGCAATATGAATAGAAGCGTTTATAAATATTGCCGTACCGAGAATGAGTTTGATGACACGATAACGCAATTACGAAATACCAAGCTCCCGCAGTATTTCATGTCTTCCAACTCAACCGCGTCTCTCAGCTCGTCTGGCTGGTATTTTTTTCCAAAAAATTTAGTTTCAAGAGCAAGTAGTATAACGGCTAGAGCCGATATGCAAGCGAAAGCACTGACTTCCAAAAGGGGACGTGTATCGAGATTCGTCGCTAAACTAAGCGCGCAACGAGCGTTGTTGCTCTCGAATTTACCGTCGTCAGTGAAACCTGCAGTTCTGTTGTCTGTTATAAGGTAAGATTGTAATATTAATAATCGACTAATATACACTTGAAATATAATATGTACTCATATTGAATGTGTATCGTTATAAATGTACCTGGATTTTTTTCAGCCACTTTAGAATCACGACGTACTTCATCTATCGCTGTCCCGTCCTTGGTCGTGGTAATCAGCAGTCTTATTATTTTGGTGAGTATACGAATTTTGTCTTTATCCAAACTCAAGAGTTTGGATAGAACAGCGAGGATCGGACACTCGGTGCGGTGTGCCAACTTCCAATCTTCAACTCTGCATTTTTCTGAACAGTATTGGGCTATTGGACATTCGGTACAGGGTAGGAGATTATAGCTACGTGCCAAACAGTGGTGACAGTGGGTGTAGTACCTGTGGCAAATTAAATTCACTACGGAGGACTTTGTAATACAAGATAATTATTGTTTTGATTTAAATATTTTATAAGGCATTTATAACGTTGTGCATGTAAATATGAATAGAATTTCATGGATATATATTTCAGATTAATTTAATATTAATACGTTCTCTCAGAAGTATGAACAACATGCTGCAGTAATGAGCAATGACAAACTCATAATTTGACTAAAAGAAAAGTATTTAATTGCTTTTACTATTTCTATTATTAATATGCTGCATGCTACGTATTTTTATTCATAGTTTGATTATCACCCACAAAATCTTTTAATAATTTTTTTCTTTTTTAATTTTCAGATTAAAAAAATTGTTTGCAGTAACAAATGTGATCTACATTTAAAAATTAGAAAACGAAAAAGAATATTGAAAGTGCTAGCTGAACAATCACAACGAGAAGAAACATACTCACTTCTCCCTATAAATAACGTAAGCATACGGCTTCTCCATAGCGATGATTTCACCAGGCTCAAAATTCTCCGTCGCCTCCAAATATCGTCCGAATTTCTTGGAATAGCTAATCTTGACGCCTTTACTCAGCGCAGGTGCCTCCTCGCTGGGACCTCGTGCAAATTTCAGTTCCTTATCGTCGATGACATACCTGGGTGGACTTTTAACGTTTTTGGACATGAGTGCATCCAGCTCTTCCTTGGACAGTCTCGATGTACTCGCATCCTCGTCGATAATGCGCTTGAGCTTAAGAAGATTAGATCTGCCTTCGTCGCCCATTGATTGCTGCTGTGGCTCGACTTGGACCGGCAAATCGTTCATATTGAGATCCTTGAGCTGGTGCATTTGGCGCAAGGCCTCGACAGCTTTAAATGCTCGCTCCTTCAGCTTTTTTTGTTTGTCAGGGGGATAGCCGTGATCGAGGGCTGCGTCTATGTCGATCAAGCATTCGTGATACAGCTGCTTGCGGTAGAGCGAGGCAGAACGATTGGCTAGGGCTAACGACATTGATTCTCGGCTTTTTGCGTATGCCAAGCTCATCGTATACTTTTCTAAAGCATCGTCGTCGTCACCCGATACGAAACACTGGTTTCCTGGAGGTGATTATTTTTCAAACAAAGTTGGATTAATTCAAGTCACAAGGTAAAGTATTTTTTTTATTGAAATATATTTGTAATATTTTCGTCAATGCTGTGTACTTAATATTTATCATGAAGTATAACAATTTTTTTCAATAAAAATGATTTTTAAAATTCAACAATTTGTATTATTTATGTGATCATTTTTTATCAAATTTATATCAACGACTTTTAATTAAGTAAGTATGTAGTAAGTTTGAACGGGATTTAAACTTTTATAGATTACAAGTCTAATAAATTTACAAAATGTTAAAAAAAAAAGTTACACATATCGATAAAAAAATTTTTGTTAACGTTTACCGAATAATTAGCAATTATTATATATTTGAAAATACGAAATTATTTTTAAAAAATTACTTTTTAAAATATGAAGTTTTAAAAATAAACCAGCGTTAGTAAAATAAAATTAAAAAAAAAAGTAATTATAGCGATCGATGTCATATTACCTTCCTCCCGATATTTCGCCGAGTCCTCGTCATTCTTAAGATCAGCATCAAGAGATGGCATCCTCGTTTTCACCATATTATTCAATACGTGACCAACTAAAGCTTCGCACTCTTTTTGCAAGCCATATCCACCGTGGGAACTGTTATTCTGTATAGCGATTATCAGCTCCTTGGCCAGCTCCATTTCCAGTATAAAAGCTGCTGTTACTTCCTTTACGGATATATATAGAAGCACCGCACGTGAGTAGCTAATTATAATTATTATTTATGTGAAATTAAAATAATAAGGATAGAAGTTGAAAAATTAAAAAAATATATATATATTTGTGTAGGAATGTCAAATTATATTTAATTGGAGAAGGGCACGTGTTACATAATTTAATAACACAAGAGCCGGGAGTTTACGAATGAACTTTTCACTTTATTCTTAGAACAACGTTTAAAATCTAAATTGGTATTTATTTAATCGAAAATTTTTCCCTCCTCAACGAAATCCAGTAATAAGTATACAAATCTGTATAATTTTATTTTGTTCAATAACTGGGAATATAAATTTCGTACTTATGTAGATACGTACGTACGTATATAAGAAGAGGACCGCAGAAAGAGAAATGTACAAGTGCGCTCGCGGGTAAGATATCCGCGTGAGTGTGTGTACGATTGTGCACTAAATTAGCAAAGTCTAAGATCAGGGGAGGGGGGATGAGCAAAATGCGGGTTGTACGGAGGGAAAAAGCAAAGAGCGCCGAAACTAAAATTATACACACATGTACCCATCTCTTTCTCTTTCTCTCGAAAGATATATAGGTAAGCTCGGGTTATAAGGGTTTATGCAATGCTTTCATCTTTAGCTTAAAGTTAACGCAAAGTATTGTAAAGACGCGGCTATTCCCCTGCTCCCGTGTACTACTGTACTGTAGGTGTGTATAAATGTAACTACTCTAAAGATATACACACGGGGGCGATCGTTTTATTGCGATTAAAATTCTTGCTGGGGCTTTTTGTTCTCTAGTTGCTTTTTTTAGAGTGCTGTTAATTTAAAGGGATGCAGTTTTGTTTGCTATTTATATTTTTTCTTTCTTTTTTTTTTGAAATGCTTATAATAATTGTAGATAATTAAGTGGTGGCTTGTTTTTGTGTTTAATTAATTTTTTATGATTGTAAAATGCATGTATTGTTATTTAAGCTATTAATTAAGGCTAAATTTTGTATGTTTCAAATAATAGTTGGATGTACATTTAAACGCGTGCTTAATATTATTTAAAAACATTTATATTTATGATGATCAAATTTTTATAATGTGTTATGAAATAAATTATTATGAATAAAAATCAGTTATTTATATTGTTATTATATTTATGTAGTTTATAATAAATAAATAAATAAATAAATAAATAAATAAATAATCCTTATAAAATTATTTTCTTAATACATTTTTTATAAAAATTCAAATTATTTAATGGAAAATTTCATTTAATAAACTACTTGACATAAATTTTTAAATACTTCATGGGCATTTTTTTTTCCAACTTTACGGTAAGTAAAAATATTTATCATTTTCTTAATTGAACAGTTTGAAGAAAAAAAAATTTTAATGAAAAATAAAATTAAATGATTTACACATGTATAGAATTTAAAATGTTACGTAAACTCATTGTTCTATTTCAATACTCACTGTACTATAACACAATAAATTAAAAGAATTCGAGTAATCCGATCATCATTTATAGACTACTCCTCTCACCTATCAACTTAATGCCTTTAATTAATTAAATAGTCCAATTAAAAAGTCATTAAAATAAATTATTTTAAGACAATCGCAAAGTATTACCGACTAAATTAAAGTGCCCGAGAGAGACCATAAACGCACTCCAGGCAAGTAGCACACACACGCACACACACTTGAGGTATTGGTCATTCGAATTTTGGCAACGACATACTCGCGGTTAAAACATTGTATTTTCACAAAGTGCCAAATTACCTGTCGGCAAATATGAGAGTAGAAGCGGCTCTTCGCGGGAATGACAGGCCGGCACAGTCGTGTTATTTATTCGATTGAGGAGCTAAGTAGAGAGGAAGAAGAAGTTGGATGAGAGAAAGAAGAGCTTTAAAGAAACGCGGCCGTGCATCATCATATACACGAGCGAGACTGCAGCATCGCTCATTAGTATAACGAGGAGAGTGGCTGGGACTAGAGCCTGTCAAGTGGCGCGAATAGATGCTAAAGCAATTTGAATATATATGATATGGTATATATGTATATTTAAAAAGGCCAACTTCTTAATTGTGCCGGCGGTCATTCTTTGAAAAAATTATGAACAAATTGTTTTACTATTAGGTCTAAACTATATTCTCTTGATACAAACTTTTATTTTTTTTTGGTGACACTTAATTGGCTTGCAATGTGTTAAGTACATTTAAAGTGGTGGACGAAATTAAAAACAGCGATGACCGTTTATCGACGCTGCCAAATGCGACCACTGCTTAATTTGGCGAGATATAATTATAATTGATTATCATGTGTTTGGATGGGAAAAAAAACTTGTTAATTAATTTTAGGTATAGAGAGCGCTATTTAATTATTAAAAAGAATTAGAGATTTGAAATTGAAAAAAAATAATTTTATTTAACAGTATTCACATTATATTACAAAAATTCACATATTGCATCGAAGCATAATTTTTTTTTCGTGTTACGTAATAGCTAAATTGATTTGATAATCAAAAATATTAATATTTTGAACTCAGCCTTAATTTCACACACTTCCAAAATTATTTTTTTCTTAAAATAAGTATTATAAATAAAACAAATGAATTTGTTAAATTTTGAGTTATGTTCTATTTTATGCAACAAAGTGTTTACAATTAAATAAATATGTATTATAAATCATATAATGTGTATACTAGAATGTGTGATGTGAAAATTAAAAAGATCACATAAAAATAAATACGTAGGTGGTAAATATCATATTACAAGCGTGATAATCAAAATAGCTTCAGCTGTAAATAATTAATTTGTTTACAGTTACGTTATATTAACAAAAAATGCAAATAAGTATAATATCAGCGTAATAATTAATAAATAAATCAGATATGCAAAAATATTGTTTTACAGATTTTTATGTGTAATTAATAAATTAAAATTGTTTCACTGACGCAATCATAAACTTAAAATAAAATATCAGTTATGTGTGTGAACGCTTAATATTTACAGCATTACTTAAAATTTATTTAATCATTATACTCCTGCTAAATGTGATAATTAAAAATAAAATTCTCACTCTTACATTCTTGAAAAAAAATTCACTATTTCATTTATATATTCGTTAAAAATTCAGTCGTCGTAAGTCATTATTTCAGTTGCCTTGCATTCGCGCTACAACGTATAGTAAGTGTAGAAAAATTCTTATATATTCAATTAAAATATACGTTTTTTTTCTTTGGATTAGAAATATATAGACTTTTTTTCCTCATACTTTGACACTAGATATCCGACTTTAAAAGTCGAAACAAATCACATGCAATTTATTTGCTCCTATTTAACATTTTCTCACAGTCACTTTTTGTATTTTCTTATTTTCTCCCTAATATCCTTCATGCTTGCTTCAGGTGAACTATAGTTGTCTTTAGTTTGTTTACAACCTTTACTTTTATAATATAAATTTATTCAAGAATGATTTTGCAGGACAAGTTTAATTCCTTCTTTTAGAATTAAGTGCTTAAAATTCTTGAAATATTAATAAATAACACAAATTTTGTTCACAGATATTCTTAGTGTGACAGTTTGAGATATATTTTAAACAATCTTAAGTAGTTTAGCACAATTCTATTTTGTCTGACAAGCCTCATAAGGATAGCTCAGCACTTAGCATGAAAATTTACATTGCTAAAAGGGCGCTTATTTATTGCTTTTAAAAATTATTTTCCTATTTCTTAATGTGTACTGTCAGCAATAAAACGCCAGATAAGAGTATTATAGCAGAAAATTAAAAAAATTATTTTTAATTCAAATAATATAAAATAAAAATTTAAAATCAATTGAAGTTTTTTCAATTTTTTTTTTCTTAATGCTATCGAATGTAATCTTTCAAACGCCTTGTGCACCATCTGAGTATTTGGCCAATACTCTAACAATTTGTTTCTTTTCTGAAAAGAGCTATAAAATACTGAAATATTAGTAATCACCTAAAATCTGTACCGCTTAATATATTGCAATCATAAATTTACTTGATAATAAATCTTAATTACTTGCAGTCAATATGCAAACAAGTGCGCGACTAAAAGTATGCGGCATTATTTAAATCGTTTGTGCGCTCTTAAAATAAATTTCGAGCATACTTAATTTTTTTCGCAATTTTTTAATTGTCACCCTACTTATGTAAAAAATTAATTTGTCTATGTATCGTCCTACCATTGCATCGAGTTGAAGGAACGATGCTCACAGTGAATGACACCAGCAGTCTATCTTGATAAGGCCCAGCCCTACCTCGTCGAAAATATATTTATCGAACTACCCGCATTCCGTTTTCTCACGAGACGTGCTGCAACTGAAATAAAGGAAATAAAAATAAATTTTCAATTTTGTTAGTTACCCAACATTTATTTGTTTTAAATATTTTTACCATTTGCATCTTGAGGCGTTAAGGGTTTGTCTATGATTTTTTGAAAAACATTCATCCATTCAGCCCTATCTTCTTCATTTTGAGCTGAAAGCAGATAACTTCTATCTGGCGTTTCAAGGGTAAAAGAACATCCTTGATCGCGAGCACCTGGAGGAACGCCCATTTTCACCGCAAATCCCTCGGAGGTGTGTCCTAAAAATATCTCACCCTTGGGATAAGCATCCTTAAAAGAAGTAAAAGTTTAGCTATTAATTTTAAGAAATTTTTGAAGTATATTAATTTTTATTTATTGTACAATAAAACAAATTTTTAATAGTAACAGCATTTATGTTTCTAAATTTACAATATTTTTTTCTCCAAATTACTCACCATTGGATCATCATGGTACATTAATTTACGACCATCTAAAGTAAACCATCTTTTTTTATATGAATCTGAAATTCTTGGTCCAGTTTTCCACAAAAATCCTTCTCGAATGAAATCTTTGCTTAACTGCCCAAGTAGTTCAGACTCGGATGCCCCAGGATATGCAACTGCAAGACGATGCAACTTTGCACATCTGATTGCTAAATACCAATTCATAATTACTTCAGGATCTTCATGATAGACATAAATGTGGCGGGTTGTTCCATCCTTGAGAAATGATATTTGCAAACTATTTTGATTTCCAGTCTTGGGAGGAGCAAATGAAACATTCAATTCTGATATTCGCAATACTGCTTTAGGTTCCTAGAGTGAGATAATTTTATTTAATTTTATTGAAAAATTAGTAGAGTATATGACATCAACAATAATAATGATAAATTTACCTTATTTTCTTTAACATAATACTTCAAGGTGTCATCTGCCTCGCTGAGCACAAACTTTCTTGGATGGTACCTTGCATCTTCCTTTCCACGCTTCATAAGGAATCCCTCCATAAAACCAGACACATAATGATTCTGTCTTTCAGGATGGCAAAACTCCTCGCGCTCGTACTTTGCCCGAATCCATTGTTCAATAAGAACCCTATAATAAAACCGGAGTAGATAAGCCAAAGCCTCAAATGTTTCAATTTGCTAATCAAGTGAATTAAATAGTGAATTACTGGGGCGATTCAGGATTTGGTCTGGTGTAGCAGGGTGGCACACGCTCCTCGTAATGCAGTCTGGCCGCAGCATTACCGATTTCACGCATCCTGCTGACCTGCGAGTCTTCCCACCTGTCCAGTCGCAGGTGTTTGACCTTCGTTATGTGAGCGCCGATCGAGCGATGCACTCCAGCGCAACGCGTGCAGACAAACACGCCGATATTGTAAGACGCCCATTCTGGATCTGTCAAAGAGATAAGCGCGTGTTTACTTGCTCGACTGTTACAATTATACACCTAGTTGTTTACTTGTTATACGTATTTCTATTATGTCATCTATAAAGACTCTCGCAATGATAATAAACAAGACGAGCAAAACAACAATCTACTCCCTTGCCTCCCCTTCCTTATTATTCACTCAAATTGCAGCGACGCGTCGCGCGAGCTCCGAATCGTCAAAGAGTGAATCATCACGCAGAGAAAAGTCTGACCTAAAAACTTGAAAGAAAACAACTCCGGACTCGAGGGTTGCTACTGATAGTTCTTCAGGATTGATAACACTCTAAAGCATTACATTAATAACAAGTAACAACAAAATCAGTGGAATAGAGAAGAAAACGAGAGCAGATAAATAACTGTCAACAAACATAGTGATTCGAATATAAGGAAGTAGGATGCGCGTAATGTCAAGTTAAAAAATGAAGCCCCAAAATACGGGCTTGCCCGTGCCAATCTCAAAAACGAGTAGTTAGAGAAATTGAAAATCGAAGGATGATATACTTACTCCTGGACCCGCAATCCGCGCAGACGTTATTCCCGGGTTTCTTCAACAGCTCGGCGAGCAGCTTTTCGTTCGCATCCGCCATCTTGAAACACCTCGCTTCCCCTCCTACACCCCCTCTTCCACAGTGCGACTATGGCTGGCTGCGGGCTGCGGCTACGATGATGATGGTCGTCGCGATGTCAAGTGCAGCAGAGCGACTGCGGCTTATGTTTGTATGCGCTTTGCACATGCATAATATAGGTATATATCCATATTGCACGCGACCTACAACTGTACTACTACTGTATGCTTTTTTTACGTTTAAAACGTGGGTTACGGGGGGACCTTCCCCTGCGCGCGCGCGCACTTAACTGATGCTATAGCTATAATATAGGTACTGATGGCTTACTGCGCCTGCCTGCGGGAGCTGTGTTACCCCCTGCATTGGTCATTTTCTATGGATATAGAAATTATAGTGTGTCCTGCACACAGTGCAACTGCTATGCAAAAGATGCAAGATTCAATACTTAAAAAAAAAAAAACAGATTTTTTGTTTTATGCTTGTTTTTTTTTTTTATAAAAATCAAATTTTTTGAGAGCATCAGTTTTAAAAATAAAAATTTATTAACTTTGTCAACTATTGATAATATATTCAAGCAATGTACAAATTATTTACAAGTAATAAAAATAATTAATTCTCAACTCCCAAGTTATTAATCACAATTCTGTCTAGCAAGTCCTGGAAAGAATTGTGAATTATATTTTTGTTTTACAACTGGCTGCATTTCACAATTTTGTTTAGCAAGTTCTGGAAAAAATTGTGAATTGTATTTTTGTTTTACAGCTGGATAAACACTTGATCCCACAGTACTGCCTTTAGCTTTTACTTCTGCAATTAATGCTTGTGCTCTTAATCGCTCTACTCTTTCTCTTTCTAATCTTTCTGCTCTTAATTTTTGAATATCAACAGAACTACAACTACTACTACTTGGTTTTTCCATTTCTTTCTCTTTTTTTTTATGTTTTTTATCTTTTTTATGTTTTTTATTTTTCTTGTGCTTTTTGTAAGACTTGTGATCATCCTCACTAGAAATACCGCTAGATGATTTGCGTCTCTTATGTTTTTTGCGAATTTTGTGATTACTGTCACTAGAATCATCATCAGTAGATAACTTATGCTTTTTATGCTTTTTATGTGATTTAGGATTTCCTTCACTAATATCACTATTGTGTGATGATTTGTGCTTCTTATGCTTTTTATGAATCTTGTGATCATCTTCACTTGACTCACCATCACTTGATTTCCGTTTTCTTTTTTTTATCGTTTCTGAAGCACTTACAATATTAAACTCGTCAGGCTCAATTTGAAAAATATTGGGTTCAATCTTAATTTTATTTGTTGGTAATTTATTAATCATCTTTTTATCTTCTTTTTTATTCTTTTTTTGAACATGTAACATATTCAAATACCTCTTGATATCTTGCATCGGATCTTCCAAAGCTTTTCTGTTGGGTTTGACTTCAATATCTTTTTCTGTGTCGTTAACTCTTTTAGGCAATTCATTGTACCAACTTTTACTAACAGCTTCCTTGACCCCTTGACCTAGATATGTTAAATATCCAATTTGTTTTTCATATTTTTCTTGTTCTTCTTTTTTTTCTTTCTCATAATTCTTATTTGTTTTTGCATAATCAATATTGCCTTGTTCTAATTCCTCAAAAAAATTAATATGACCAGAAATGTTAGAGATTTTCTTTGGTACAGGTTCAGATTTAATGGGATCTGTAAAAACAACATTACTTGTCTTTCTTGACTCAGTCCTCAAAAAATTTAATCTTGCTTCACTTTCCTAAATAAAAATATATATTGCACAATTAGATAAATTTTTATAGTATCATAACATACAAAATAAAGAAACTTACAGCCTTGTCAATACGAGCCTGTTCAATTTTAGCTTGCTCTGCTGCCTCAGCTTCATCTCGACGTACTCTGGCAATGTTTTCTTTTGTACGGACATGCCACCTATTATAGTATAATACAAACAAATTATGTATATTTTTCATACAATTAAAACCATAAATAAAGATATATTTACACTACATCCTAGAATTGAAAAAAAAATTAAATTTCTTTACCTTTTTTTTGGCAATATATTCATCTTAATGTGTTATCTCTTTTCTCGGAGGTTATGGTATTAAAATTTTTTCTTTATCATATAGTCTCATTTATCAATCATCAATAAAATTAAGACACGCACAAGCTTCCACGTCGGCACTCAATCGCAGTGCGATTCCGCAGTAACATCCGCATTGACACATTAACATTAAATATTAATCAATTCTGCATATAAGGCGAACTCTGCGACAGCTGAAAGCTTTGGAGTCGTGATGATTTCCGCGAACATTTTTTGATGCATCCAAACAAAACTATAAAATGTGTATTTAATAGTCTTTTTTACCGGCCGAGCATACTTATTGCATATAAAAACAGCTGCGCGCGCAACAATACAAATAAAGAGAGAGCAGCAGACGCTACATAGTCCAGTCAAATAAGGTTTTAAATCAAAATTTCAGGGGAATGCCTGCAAATTGGTTATTAGGTAAATCGGGGGCGTAGAAGACGATGGGCGAAGTT
>JAPYZE010001994.1:0-18433 GCA_030522805.1 Leptomastidea abnormis
ATTTTACTTAGCGTATTTTTCGTTAAATCAGGACTTAACGTATTCTTCGTAAGACAACTATACTTTATGATAGTTTTCGTACGGGGCGTCGATATATATTCAACAATGAGGCGAGGCCCGCAGGACGATCCACAAAAGCAATAGTAGGCTTCTCTCTCTCCCTCTCGTGAAAATTGAGATACTCCCATTGTCTTCCGCATCCTCATTAACGCACAACACACATACATACATACACACACTCACATACAGGCGCTGCTATATGGCATTTGTCGCCGCGAAGGTCATTTTTGTTCCGGATGAAAATTTTACGCTTGATTTCAATTTCAATACGAAAATGAAGAAGTTATTTAACCTGATTATGTGTAATTACGAAGAGAAAGTTAATTTTTAATTATTAATTTTTTTTTTTAATCGATCTTATAACAAACGTATTTTACAATAGAATAATAATGATAATACAGCTTTCGTCAGACAATCATGAAATTCAAAGGCTGTAATTTATAGTAATCTTTTTTCATTTTCAAAAGCCACAGCAAATAGTTATTATATCGAACCTTCGCAGCAGAGCGCCAAGTGTGTAGCATACCATAAGAGATAAATAATATGCGATTATACATTGTAGACCCAGTATAAAAAAAAACACAATGCAGCAAAACAAACCAAAAGGCTCGAATCGTCTCGAAGCCAGATGAGAGCAGCAGCGACGATGGTGCGAATATATAGGTGTATGTATTATATGTAACCGCAAAATCCCCTGGAAACACCGATGAGGGTGAATGAGAGTATATTTATATTTATCTATATATAGGGAAGATGTCTATTATGTGTAGACACACGCGTTGTTGGGCATCATAATATAATGCTGTGTACCTCCTTCGAGGCGCTGCATCGACTGAAAAGATTGAGCAGCTGCCGAGACGAGGCTCAGCGGCGCCTTGATATCGCGATTGCAGTAATCCGCGTCATTGCAGCATGTCACGACGTAGGCGTTGCCATTAGGACCGTGTAATAAGTCACCACCGCTGCTACTACACCAGACCGAGTACTCGGGATCCGGGAAGAAGTATTCCTTGTCGTAGCACCTGGGAACAGTTGCCTTTACACATTGCTGCAGGATACAATTTCTGTGACCACAAGGCTCTGTGGCTGGCGGAGGGATTATTACTACACCCATGTAGAGAGCTCTGTGGAACTCTAATACAAATTGCGCGTGGGTTTGCATAGAATTTTTTTTGTAAGTCTTACAAATTTTCGAGTGGTGTATTATAATCGTTGAGCTTGGTGAAAGCAGGTAAGTTGGCTATTATTGCTTTAATCTAATATTATAAAATAATTTTATTACGATCTAATTCATTGCATGTAAGTATCGCAAATTTTGGCCAATTCGTTATCAATATAATGTTATCGCTGCGTAGAATTGCACCCATCACGTAAAAGTTATTGTTACCCAAAACCAGCTAAATTTAGTTGCCTACTTTGACACCGCTTAGCACCACCTATATAAAATTTTTAGTAAAGTTGGCGTATATTAAATAGGGGAAGAGTTTAAAGTCGTAGAAACATTAGAAGTGTTGATAGATTTATAATATATACATATATGCACAGGTAATATATAGACATATCCAGCAGAGCAATTAGTTGTTAAATTTTTGTATTATTATATATAATTATCGTAAGATTCCAATAGAAGAGCAGTCCGCTGAAAAAAAGAGGTAATAAGTTGTCAGGCATAGTAATTATTAGTTAGGGGAAAATTTGATTAATATTATTATACTCGCAACCAGTGCGCTCAAGTGATAGACGCGTCTATAGTAAGAGCAAAGTGTCAGTGCGTGAGATGGGAAGTATTAAGATATAATATAGGTATATTTATATACAGCACGCGATATTTTATGTATGTATATTGACGTTCATAGGCATAGCTTATGATATCACTCATATAAGTATGGGATTTTATTTACAATACAGCACGTGGCATAGGAAGATTCGAACAGACGTGAGCACTTTTATCTGGAAGAAGAATTGCTCGGCCTAAATCTAGGGCTAAGGCAGACTTTTTTCTCATCACGCAAAATGAAATGCAACTGGACAGGAAGTCCAGAAGATGATATTGCTTTTGTACTTGCCAGTGACCACACACGCGAAACGAAAGGTTAATAAAACTTCTAGCTTCACTAAACTTTTTTTGGCTGCTCTTTTCCGTCATACCCGTACTTATGCCATACCCGGGCGGCGAAAGATCAGAAGCTTGCATTAATGCATATTTATTTCTTCTCAAGAAGTTATATACTCGTGCAGGATGTTTTAAAAGAGCATATGAAATTTTGAGAGAGAGAGAGAGAGAGAGAGAGAGAGAGAGCGAAGAAATACGATTTTGAAGTGCTGAAAAGTGAAACTGCGCGCGGAGTAAATAAAGAACCGCGACTGAAAAAGCCATTAGACGATGCAATGTAAATAAGTACGTATACACAAGAGTATACATATGTACATGCAAAGTCTGATGGTATGGCTGCAGCAACTGACTACTACTGTTCAAGATTTACAAGCGCACGTGAAAGAGAACGTTAATTTTCCCGGACTTTCAACAACTCGTTTCTTCGTAAATTACAGGTAGACTCGATGCAAGCTTCGGACAGTTGTATATATATGTGCAAAAAATAAAGGAAAGATGCACGTCGACCGGAGAGAAAGAGAATAAATCGTCGAACAGCAGCTCGCTTATATTTATATACATATTGGTACACATATTATAATAGGCGTAAGATGTCAGGGACCAGGCTGAGAAGGAAAAAGATATCGCATCTACTTATATTTACATGAGGAAGTGACCTACTGTCGCAAGCTGTCTATATATGCGCTACTATATTGTGCTGTATTATATTGGGTTTAGTCTACTTTTACAGAAGGTATACGAAAGGCTCGAGATTGTTAAAAGTGGATATATATTTATTGGAGAAGGCAGATACATTTTTTACTACTTTTTTTTACTTTAAAGAAAATTACTAGTATGTACAGTAGAAAGTGCAGTAAAAGTGAAGAGGTACAAGTGTATTTATATGTAGAGAGAAAGAAGGAGAGAAAAAAGTGAGAAAGTGTACATGCTGATCTCTATAGGTGCGGCTGCGGGAAGTCGCAAAACTTCCTCTAGCAGTATACCGAATGCTAAAAGATTTTTACAAGACTTAAAGGAGAATAACAACAACAATAATAACAACAATGTAACGTGTATTTTGCGGTTTTAAAGTGCCAGTACTCGTTTACTCTTCTTGAGTCGTGTGATATAATGTGTGGTATGAGATATACAATGTAACGAGTTAATTCAATTAGAAGGTATAAAATTTATATCGCATACACAACGTGCGAAATACATCTTAAAATCGATAAGCGATAATTCAGTGTCAACAAGTAATGGCATTAGTTACGTAACATCTTCTGGTCACTTAAGATTATTTGTATTATTTTTTCTGAAAGTTTAGAAAATGTGTTTGAAACCGCACTGGCACTTAAACTCTAAATAACGTTATCAAGAAGAAGACACAAGTTATAAGGTGGCACGTCCTCGTTAAAAAAAACAATCATAATTTTAATACTATGCAAGATAATCAATAATAATCAACTGTGTAGGGATATAAACAATCGAGGCATCAATTTTCAAATAAAGTTTGATATACAATCCGATGTTTATTCGCGATATCATTATGCAGACGGTCAATATAAAGCGTACCTATATGTATATCGAGCCAACGTTATAGGTATATATCTACCCCCAGCGAACATATTACAATGTTAAATTTCTCGGGAATAAAAAGCAACTCAATGTTATCCTTAATACATCTAGAGCTTGACGCGTTATAAGGATTATTGCAATAATCCTTATAGAAGATGGTGGGCGGACGCGAGAACAATAAGCTGCGAGTAGGTGTGAACACGCAGCTCTGAGTACTATTATGCAGGGTAGATATACATGTATATATACCGAGGGGGCGTATATCGCGTATACACAGCAATATTTTGAATTTACAGCAGCTGTAGGATACGCTGATGTAGCTCAGATTTAAATTGTGCGTTTTTTAGAATAGAGAGAATATAATATGCGTTATGCGATCCACCCCCCTGCTGAGACAGCAGACTCTTAACGAGAGACACGAGAGCAAGTATTTTATTTTGTTTTGTTTTTCATTCTGATATAAGAGATGCCTCGATTATTTATATGATCTGAAAATCGATCGTAAAGTTTGAGTATGTGTATAGACAGAGTTGGCAGTAAGAAATTAAGATCAAGTGACGATTGATTGGAAAAACAAATAGGGATTATTACGTTTGAGAATGTGTTAAGAGGATATATATATATAAATGGTTGGACGTTTTGTTAGGAGAGTATATAAACATGTTATGGAAGAGGAGTAAAGGAGGAGAAGTTGTGTAATTGAATGCCGGAAAGAAGAAGACAGAAAACAAGAGAGAGAGAAAAAGAAATAAAAAAGGAAAAGAGAGTTACAGTTGAGATGTTACGGGGAAAGGATTATCAAATTACTGGCTAAAAAAGATAAAGAATTGCGGTAGGTCCCGTATCTCCGGTTAGCTGAAACGATAAGGAATATATACATAAATATATATTTATATACATATAAAAAAAAATTGTGCAGCAAGAGCAACAGCAGTCAGAAATTCGTTCTTTACATTGCAATAAAGATAACGTGTGTGTTAAAAAAAAAGAAGAAATAAAATAAGAAGAAGAAGGGAAATAAGAGATGCCGAAAGAACGAGGACGATACCACCTTTAAGAGAGTAGAGGCTCGCTTATACGAGAAGAGGAGAAGATTGGTTTTTTTATTTCTTTTTAAAAAAGCTAAGTGCTCAAGTGAGAGAGAGAGAGAGAGAGAGAAAGAATGAGCCTGACGGCCCAAACTGTACCTTCTTTGTTGCGCGGGTGAAGCTGGGGTTTCAGGCCGCGATTGCAATAATCCTCTTTGCAGCATTCGATGACGAAGGTCGTGTTTATCGAGTCACTCGTCATGCAGAAGATCATCGGCTCGGGCTTTTTCCCCACGCACCTTCGTTTTTGTTTCATAACAAGGGCAAAAGCAGCACAAATATTTCAAATCAGATCAGAATTCAATTTTTTTTACCTTTGTTTTGTTTGCTATGTCTATGGGTCCGTTTACTTCATCTGGACACTGGACTTTATTACATATATTTTTTTTCTTTTGACGATAAGACTCTTATGATTTTATTATATTTGTAGATTTTCTTTGATAAAATTTGTTATTTTATTGTAGCGTCATAGAAATTGTTTTGTTATCAATTTCTGGTTTGGAAGAAAGTGATAGTGACGTTTAGATTTATAATCTTATATCGGATCATAGAAAATCTAATCGATGGATCTAGTTGTTGTTAATTTAAAAAAAAATTAATTCTCAGATTGTAAAATTTAATCGATAAATCAGTGTATTGAAACATCTGATTACGATGAAATCAGATGTAATTTTTGCATTAATAGTTTCATATCGCAGTATGTAACGTAAGCCACTCAAAGTTATAAAAATTTCCATAAGAGTTTTTTCGTCGATTATCATGTTAATTTAAAAAGTAAAAAAAACATCTGTAAAATAATTCCTGGCTAATATATATGTATAACAAAAAAAAGAATAATGTTATTTAAAACTCAAAAGAAAAAAAAAGACGCAGAAACAAATAACTCAAAACAAAACGCAAAGTAAAGTAGAAAAACAAAGTATAGGTAAAAAAGAGGCAAACAAATATCTTAGAAACACCGTGCAGCGCAAAGAGAGTATCATTTCATTGACACACGCAAACTCGAGTACTTGTACCTAACCTACGTATAATATATATGCCGATCTCAAATGACTTCGTGGAAATTTTACGAAAGCATAAAGGGGGGTTAGGCATTAATGTCAGATTAAGAAAAGTCTAAAGGAAGTATATAATACGTTTTATTTGCCTCTCACAAAACATAAATAACATTCAATTTTTCTTTCTTTTCTTTTATTTTTTTTTTTATTTTTTGTCTAAGTTGCATTTGATACATCATCAATATTATCTTTAACTTTTGCATATTAATATCACACGCACACACACACACACACACATCATACACTACGCGAAGTCAATGCCATTATAAAAGAAAGACCTTGAACGAATGAATACCTCATTACGATTCTCTCACCGCATCCAATCGCGCGAATATATTTATATATGTGTGTGTATGTGTGGCTATATCCACACATGATTTGATTTTAAAATATCGCGTAACGAATCACAGGAAAAGATGATCGATATAAAAATCGCGTCGACGACTTCAAAGTGTTTCAATACACCACGTCAACAATAATCGCGAGATGTCCTTGGATTCGTAACAATTAGGTCATTTATTAAAAAAAAAAGATATTGTGTTTTTCCCTGTCTAAAAGCAAACAAACTATTACGAAAGTATAATTACGAAAATTTCTTATAAATGCTCGCGCAAATCTTGAGATAAGCTGCTTTTTCTTTTTCTAGTTCTCACTTGTAGCGTCTTGTTGAAAGAGAAAGAGGAAATGGGAAGTGGAAGTATAAAAACATTTCGATCCAGTCTTCAAGGTAATCTACAATTCGCATCGTGTAAATTCGCGGTTCTATCTGTTTAAAAAGCCTCTCGCCCACTGCTACGCACGTTCGATTCAAGCTTGGAATTTCTTCCAAAAAGGACATTGCTTTCTACGAGTTTCCGAAGGTTTTGTGAGTCATCAAAAAAGCCTTGACATCTCTCGGTCAGCAAATATTCATCGTTTTCGGAAATAAGAAAACGCGATCAATAATTACACAAAAAAAATAAAAATAAAAAATTATGTACCCCAGAAAAAAAGATTTAATATCTAAAATTTAAATTTAAAGCATCATAAAGAGCACTATCAGAAGAAATTTAGCTTGATCGTATACGCGTATGTTCGAATAATAGAGGATATAATCATTGAAAATGTAAAAATATACGTTCCTAGGCGTACGCGCGATTGCCCCACCCAAGAGAGTTGGTGTGTGTGTATTTATAGCCGCGGAAGGCAGAGAACCGAGAGCGTGAATCCTTGGGCCAAGAGTGAATGAACCGCGTGAGCGATAAGAGAGAGAGAGAGGATGAACAAGAAAAAAAAATCTTTACCACAAGTGAGGCAACCAATCGGCGAGTGGCTACTGCACGCACAGGCATACAATAATACAATACGCGTAAAACGCACGCGAATAAAGTCGAGTGCTCCGAACTCGTTAATTATCGTTAAACGAGGCATTATAGCCTGAACACAGAGAAGAAAAAACGTCAATGAGTTCGTTGTTGCAAAACAGTTGGTTATAAATAGGGTGGGTATGAAGGGGAAGGGGGGAGGGGGGTATGTATGATGGGGAAGCGTCGTCGGCCGATTAACGACGCGCGATAGCCACGCGCGATAAGACAATGAAGGAAGCTAGTAGAGAGGAAGAGGAGGGGGGAAGGGGCAGCAGCAGCAGTTTTGCGTGTGGGAGCGCCGCATTGACGTATAGATATTCGTGATGTGTGTGCGTGTGTGTGTGTGCACGGAATAGAACATTGGGACGCGCCTCCCGACGATGAGGTTCATTCGCCCTTTAGCTATATATATACGCCCTTCCTACTGCACCTCTCGCCTGCTAGGCGATTGCTAACAGTTGTTTCTATTCTGTTCTACTGCTCTTAAAGGAAGAGAGTGGTGTGTATGTGTTATTGCGTGTTGAGAAAAGATTTCGTTAAGTCAGGGTCGATGTTCGTTTAGATGATCCTGCGTACATTGTGTATATTTGGTCGAGAGGTTCTAGTAAACACAGAGTTACTTTAACAAATCGGTGTACACATATAATCTGTTTAATAAATATTAAAAAGCGTGAAACTTGTGTAATCGTTGAGTTATTTGAAATACATATTGTTGCGCGCGTTAATGTGTTGTAATATATACGAGAGATTTTTTAAGCTGTGTGATATAGTTTACAAGATTAGAGTGAGAGAATTATATTGTAATTTAATTAATTTAACATGAAATAACAATGTATTTGCGGTGCGATTTTTATTTATAAGTAGACGTGTGTACAACTATTAATAAGACTGGATTAAGAGACATTATTTTATTTTTATTTATTAATTTTTTTTTTTTGACCTGCTGGCATATATATTGTAAATTTAACACATATAAAAAAACGAATTGGGTTAGATAACGTTTTAAACAAACGTCTGTCGATTAATCAACAAACAGAAAAAAAAACAATAAAACTCAAAAAGATTGAGAGAAAAGATTATTCAGAGGAGTTATCACTCAACAAAAAAAAAAAGAACAATTAAAAATTCCGCACACACGGACACTGCAGTAAAACCGAATTGTTTAATACGTCGTCTTCACCTGGATCGATCTCGTTTTCTTTGACTAATACCGGCCGCAAATTTCGGTTGCACCGATCGCTATCGTGGCAGCAAGTGTAGTTGACGCTGCTTTTTGGATCCTTCTTTCCGTAGCACTGATGTGGTGCTTCAGGAGGAAACCACTTGTCACGATCGAGACACCTTTCGATTTATTTTGAATATATATTTACATTACATCAGATTTATGTACTTTACTCTAATTTTTTTTTCAAAATTTTTACGTGTGTCTGATATGGTATTATTTTTCAATTTTAAACTAAGCATTAATTCATAAGCTAGCTGTTATTGTTATTCTCATCCTCTGTTCGTGAGAAGATAAAAAAATTTATGACTATTGTTTTGGCATTCACGATCCTTGAGTTGTTTATTACCTATAACGTCGACGTAAAAAAGTTGCATAATTAAATGCGACTTTTTTCCTACTTGCTAACTTTGACGATAAGTGAGAGAAAAAATAACAATCATATACTCCGATCGTAAATTTTTTTTAATGGAGTGCCAATAACGGATTGTAAAAAAGAAAGAAGGAAATAGCCAGCAACTCTTTTAACGACGATTTCTTCCGCCTTCGTATTACATGACATTTGATTTTGAAAAAAAAAAGTGAGAGAGAAAGAGAGAATATTCTAAAATATTATTAACACAATGAATATTTATAGTGTGTTCCGTTTTTTAATATTTCACAAATCTTTAAATAACCATTTGATATTATACTATGAAAAATAAATTTTTCCTCGCTGTCATATATTTTTGTATGAATGCTAACAAGTTATTTTAAAAAAGCTGAGCTTTTTATAAACGTTTCTACTTTTTTTTTCTCCAAGCTGTCATAAGATACAATCAATGATCTTTTCTGCCTCCCATATATCATAATCAACTTAACAATTAAATTCAAGAGCCTATTAAGACAAGGATGACCAGATGAAGTTCCTAGAAATGTAAATGAACGAAAATAAAACTGTTTATTTAGAAAAGTGTGTCGAAGCTGAGTATATGACTTGGTGAGCTTTGCAGAAAAGTAAAAAAGTACGGTAGAAATATACGTTTAACAATATAGGTGTACCTACACGAAATTTCGGATAAAAATGTAGAATAAAGCAAAATTCCAAAGATTCAAGCAAAACCGATCAATAATCACCTCCCGCGAGAGAAAACGACGAAAGAGCATCAGACACGTCCTCTTAACCCCGACCGCGGGACTAATCAAGCGAGCGATATATCCCCGTCCTCCCGCAATCTAAATCACACATCCGTGTCTGGAGGGGCATTAGGCATTTAAGCGCGTCTAAGGCCTTATATATATGCCGGTCCCGATGCTAGTACATATCGTACATATATCGTACATGTATCACGACTATGCATATACACATACGCGCTTTCTCCACGCGAATACCCGCGTATATACGCGAGAGCCAATTGGCGCCGATTAACCGAGACGTTTTTCCGTCGCGACTTGTATTGTACGACACATCTCGACAAATAATACTACTCATCCCTTGCTGCTATTTTAGCAGTCGTTGAATTGATGATAGTACGAGTTATATACGAGTGTGCGAGACAAGGGATTAATACGCGAGAAAATTGGTCTGAAATTCAGTACGAGATTCTTCAATTTGTTAAAGTAGGCGTCGTCTCAAATAATTGAGTATAGTATAAACTTAGGGGATTGACACTTGTAGTACCTATATTTTGTTCGTATACATATATATTGGTAGTTTTACTGAGGCAGACGAGAAGTGGTTAATTTTGCAGACACTTGGCTTTTATTTAGATGATAGTTGTGAGCTTTGAACTGAAGAACGAGCTCTTTTAAATAATTATAAACTTTAATACGTTAAAAATTACTGTGCTAGACGATTGTCCTTGTTTTATTGATAATCGACATTGGTATTTCAACGATGTTCAAATCAAAATTAAAAGAAACTTTGAATCAAATATATCAATTAGAAATTTAATTTCATAAAAAATTAACAAGCATTCACACACACACACACGCACACATAGACGAAACAGAATATCGTCCCAAGAGAGCTGGACAATAATTGCGCAACCTTATCTCTCACAGTATTATAAACATGATATCAGAATAATATACATTTACTTTTTTCCTTCAACGAAAATAAAAGCAAAAAAATAAACAATTGTGACACTCAATGAGATTACGCAAGGTGTAAGTCGAAATTTTCTTCTTTTTTTTCTCTTTCCAAGTTTATAAAAACACACTCTTATCCACTCCTCCTCCTCCTCCTCTCCACTTGAGAGAAAGAGATTACAAGAAACCGCGTGGGAAGAAAAAACGAACATAGCAGACCAGTGGGAGAAGAGAAAATTTCTCGTTTAGAATTCAAGAAACGATTCGAGGGGCCGAAGAAAAAAAAGTGAGAGAGGAAGGGGACAAAATTATCGGGAGAGTCGCAGAAAAAAAAATTGTTTACAAGGAAGGGGAGTGGCGCCGATATTGTATAAAGTTAGCTTGCTTGCAATCTATACGTTACAGGCGCGTAGATATAGTGGCTGCTGCTTACGCACGAGTATAGGGCCGGAAAGGCGAGCCTCATCGTGCGTTATTTTGAGAGAGAGAGAGAGAGAGCGAGAGCGTAGAAGTGAGATCTGCGAGAAGGCCTCGTTGGCCCGGGGTCAAGTGTCGTATACTCGCAAGCTCAGCCAAAGACGTCAGGCTTTCTTCTCCTTCTTCTTCTTCTTCTTCTTCTTATTCTTGTTTCGATTTCGCGAAGAAGAAGCTGGCGCGGCTGGTTGCGCAAATTTTGTAGCTCTCAAATCTGTTGTGTTTGTGACGCTCGTCGAATATATGCGATGCTAATCGAAGGAAAGTTTATAGGCGACGGATATCGTATGATCGTATATGTATGTATGTACCTATATATTTACAACGGGTATGGAAAAGAGGGAGAAGAGAAGGACAAAGAGAAATTTGATATTTACGAGTACGTCCATCAATCTAATCTGATTGATGTATCGTTATGGCCTCCTGCGCTCTCTTTCTTTCTTTCTCTCCCTCCAGCAGTTATATACTCCAATCTTGGTATATATACGTATGGAGAGAGAGAATAAGAAATAATATTTGATATTGTTTAATCGAGTGAAAGGCAAACAGCAGCTTATCTCCAGAAGAAATTGTACGATTTGGAATAACAAAGTGACGAGTGTAGAATGAGATATAAAGAACCTTCTCTTTTTTTTCCTCTCTCTTTTTCATACGATCTCGTGTGTTTTACAAAAATTCACTATGTATGTGTATGCCTGCCAACAAACTCGAGCAAAAGAGAATCTCAGTCGTCGAACCTCGTGGAAGTTTATTATTAGAATCGTAAACACGTGTCTTGATTTGCGCGTCAGCGATACCATACATATAGCTTCATTTTTGATTTAGCTTATTATTATCAAAAATTAAATCTTGTACTTATGAGCAATATTATAATTGTAAGAGAAATCGTGCATTCGATCTTAGCTATAATGAATATTATTGCTTAGTGTGCTAGATGATAAAAGAGTCACCCAAGTTATTATACATCGAAAGAGAAAAAGGAAAAAATTGAAAATGATATAAACTCACGCTTAATTAAATTCATTATCAAATTTACGAGAGTTGTTAAAATAAACGGCGCTATTTGCGCCAACTTATTTCAAGATGTATATGTATGCGTAGATAGTATACATTAAAGAACATATTCAATTATACATAAATACGATAAACATCTAAATTGCAACGATTCAATAAAATTTAATAAATTAATTTTTTATACCGAAGCAATCATAATCGTACTTTATTCAATGAGAGAAATACACGTGCAAAGGGAAAGAAAAAAAAATTGAAGTCGTTATTACAAAAATAGCTACTATATACACATTACATATATACATAGAGAGACACAAATCGACAGTATACACGTATAATTAAAGTATCGATCGAACTGCCACACGTGTGTATATTACGTACACTATAAGGTAAAAGCTGTCCCTCAATTTATTATTGATCAGCTTTTCTTGCGTGGACATAAGAAGTACGTCCATAATGCAAACACGTCTAATTAATCGAGCCTCTCCGAAGCCTCACAGCAGGCGCCCTCAGTCATAAAACATTCAGGAATACGAGAAAAAAAAAACCAGCAAAGAACGGGCCGACTATGCGCAAAAAATATCGCGCGTAATTGAAAAATAGCAGGTATAACGACTGTCTCTCATTTGCGATATGCTAGAGAAGTAAAATCAGCGTTAAAATGAAAGAAAAATCTGGAATACGTAAAATAGATTTAGCAAAAAGGAAAAAGAAAAAATAATAGTATAATCGTATACTCGAAGAAAAATCGACTGTTGGGCGTGGGCTTGTATATATAGCACACGCACGCGTTACCATCGCGACGGATTCGCAAGGCCAACTCGGCCGCCTATCAGCCAAATAACACTCGGCCTATACCAAAAAAAAAGCTCCTCATCTATACATACGTACATGAGTACGGTGTGCGTGTAAAGCCCCTTTCTCTTTCCTTCTCTATCTCTCTCTACTCCGATTCCTACGAGGCGGAAGAAATCGATCGACCACGAAAATTTCGCGCGTGCTTGGAGTTTGTTTGCTGGCACCTTACAACTACTACCCCTTTCTCTCATCTTTTTTTTCTTTTCTTTTTTTTGGTCGTAACGAGGTTCCTACCCCTTTCCTTCTTTTTTTTTTCACTCGTACTTCTATTGTACTCGGTTTGCGCGGCTTCGATTTTACCGAGGTTTCACACTTTTCTGTAACGAGCTCGAGGTTTACGATGTTGCGTTGACACTGCACTAATCTTTTTTTTTTTAAGCAGCTGGACTTTTAAAAGTAACGATTTAGCAAGTTTTAAAGCTATGAGGGTTGGATGTTTTTTTAAAGTAAAGTTCTGGTTAACTAGCGAGATGTTTTTAAGTAGATTTATTGAATTTGGTTTTTAAACTCATTTTAAAATTTGAGTTTAATGATCGTGTTCATTAAGATTAAAGATAATAATTTTGGTAATTTCAGAAAATTAATATGTTTTTATGTGAAGCAATTTGATAAAGTCGTTACCGAGAATAAAAAAGCCATTGTGACCCTACTATCGTCGTAATGACGATTCTTCGGTGAGGTTTTAAATTTTAATTTAAAATTATTTAATGAAAAAAATATAGGAATAAAATAGGAGATGAAAGAAAAAAAAATAAATGCAAAATGAAAATAACATCCTGCCTAAAATATGAAATATTTGAAAATGGTTAATTACTAGTAAGTTAGTAACAAAAAAAAAATATATACCTGTAGGCGTAAGTAATCTCGTCCTTATCCAAACTCGTACTGGCAAAACAGTAGCCATCTGTTTCGCAAGTGTTGTTTGATTCCACGCATATGTCGCAGTGACATTTTAATCCTGAAAATGAAAAAAATAAAAAACCATCAGTTAAAATAGTTTAAAATTTGACATTTTTCATTTAAAATTAAATATATTATAAATTGGTTAAAATTATATTGATAATAGTAGATAAAATAAAATACACCAGAAACATAAAAGATTCAATCTAATTAAAATTTATAAAACTCTAAATATGATATTTCTCATATTTATTTTATTTCATATAAGCTCAAATAAATTAATATCTTTGCTAATAAAAACAAAAAATTAATTACTTAATTCATTTTTCAACATCGTTACCATAATATTGAATTATTGATATAATAAGCACAAAACAATTTCAATCAGTTACGATTCACCGGCCTAATCCCACAAAAAGATTAGAAACTTCATCAAGCCATTAAATCCTCTTCGACAATCAGATTTCCAATAAACGAACATCCGGCGCGAGTCGATCAAGCTGAAAAATGCATAAAGAGGAGCATCATCATATCGGCTTTTAACTGAGCATATATAATAGTACATAACGTCACACGTTGTGCAGGTCGTCGAGACAAGAGAGACGAAGCGACGGCTCATTCTGCCTCACACTCCTCGAGACACTTTCCACCCGAAATGCATATTCTATTAATAATCGAGAGCCTGAGAGGGAATAGCTTACCGAGAGCGAGAAATGCCAAGAGATCCGAGACGGAGCAGCTTGCCAAAAGATGCGAGACAATCGAGTGAGAATGGCTTCTGCTAAACTTTAGCTTCAAAAACACAGAATTATATGTATTTCTTTTTTTAATTTTTATTTTTTGTACCAAAGGATTTAAAATTAAAAGCTTTTATTATTTGCTAAGGCTAGGTGTTTTGGAGTTAAACACAATAGTGATTTGCACTATAAGTCATTCTACATCGTCACATAATTTTTCGAGTCCCTTACTAGTCTCGTCACAAATCGCATAATACAGCAGGCATTCAAGATTATACAAAATGAATGTATATCTTCTCTGCAGCCTCTCTTATTCCCTGATGTATGAAAGGCAGGAAGTGTAAAACGTCGACGTAATATCATTTTTACAACTACGACTTAATTCGCCATAAAGCCTCAAGTTACGATCATAAAGTCGCCTTAGAAGCAGAAGAGAGAGAGAGAGACGGATTTGCATGCCAACTACGAGCTTGAAAACCGCAAGCGAGAGCCTTGGGATCATTTGCTCTCGCGAGCTGTATCTAAAAGAGCGAGATGTATCGACGACGATCTTGAACTCCGCTGAACGATTTCTCCTCTTTCTCTTCATCCCTTTTACCATCGCTTTTTTTCTTTCTCCCTCTCTTTTTGCGCATCGACAATCGCGAAGCTTGCGGTAAAAAGAAGCTTCTATCTTTAGAATATACGAGAGGAGAGGACGAGGCTTAAGCGGATGGATAGTCTGAGAGGTGAGGTGAGAGGAAACGTTGAGAATGATCGAAGAGAAAATGGGAAAAAAACAATCGAATGCATTTATGTGCGAGGCGCGATTTTCGATTCGCACGTGTATATGTGTGTATTGTGTACTTAAATAAGAATGTGGTGCCAACTACGGAATAGTAATGTAATGTCGATGATGCTGCGCGACCTTTTTTCCAATGTCTCGATTGTATTGTGCTATTTTTCTTTTTTATTCCGGTCTTTTTTTATACTTCGGCTTCCGATAAACGATAAAGATGTGAAAATACTGATGGACGATGGGAAAGAAAAATGATGGTATACAAGGGTCGCTTGTAATACGAGAGAAAAATATACATCATCAGCGATTGGAAGAGTATAAATTATTTTGTTATTCAAATATCTACTCCATATTGAAACGTATAAAATAAAAAAAATGTTTCAAAAAATTTTGGCATCAAAATAAGTATAAAAAAAAGAGCTCGGGTCCATAAAATATTATAATACAAATTTTCTTTAATGAATCTTTCAAGCAGAGCGTATCCAGACAAATCTTTCCCAAGAAACAATTCATCTCAATTCCATATAATCCTAGAAAAAAGACCATACATCATAAATATAGTATATCTTAGTTATATATTTCGCAGAGAATATAAGTATCGGGGAGCCAGAAACAAGCAAACGAAAATTACAAGGCCCAGTCCCGCTACAATTGGCACAAAGCCCGAACTGCTGGAGTTGAGTGAGCGTCTGGAGGACCAGAGAGAAAAAGAAGAAGAAGAAGAAGAGAGAACGAGAGAGATGGACAACAATGGGCCAGAGAGTTTTTGCGCAAAGCTACATACAACGTCAGGTGTGCGGAAGAGTACATATAGTAGTCCCAGACCCTCGTATACTTTTCCGCCCTCTTTTTTCTCGCTCACGTATATAGCCTCTCGTCACTCGCCTAGACCCTAAGCACACGTAATGGGGAAGAGGGAGTTCCCCTAGAGCCTCAGGTCACGTTCCCCGAGAAGCGGGGATGGTGGATGAAAAGAATGAGTGGCCAGACACACATACGTACTTGATATATATATCATACGTATATATGTACGGGATGTAGTAGAAAAGAGACGTGTGGAAAGAAGGGCCCTTCTAGCTTGCTTCTCTTTTGCTCTGTGTGCAGTGAGAGAGGAAGAGAGAGAGAGAGAGAGAGCAGCACTCTTGTGTGGCGAGAAAAATTGTGCTCGCGAGACGAAGCGCTGATTATCGTGTAATACACCTATGCGCCGCGATTCAACGTTTTATCTTGATTTTTTTCTTTTTTCTTTTTTTAGAAATTTATGATCATGTTTTTTTTTGAGGGGATTTGTTGAGGTGATAATTGATGTTGGGGGATTAAAATTTTTTGATGATGTACTTGAGATGGTTTAAAGAATGATAATAAATTAAAGTTTATTTACTGGTCCAGTGTTTTCATCTAAAGAAACAAAAGGATTCAGAATCAGTATGAATTTTGCTAATCCAACAAAAAAAAAACAGCTTTGAAAGCTGAGCTCATAAACTAAGAGTTTCCGTTCAATCTTGAGTTACGCCTTATGTAAGTTCAAAGAAGATGTATTCTCACACTTTTTTTTTTACTCAGTGATATGTGAAATCCGAAGATTTTGTTTTGCCGCTTTATTAAAGAAATAAATGTCCAAGTGTGCTCCTTTTACAGCAGCAGAAAAAATGCTATCATTGGGATTAAAGTAGGTCAAGTTGTTGTTTTGAATAAGTATAAAAAAAAATAAAAATAAAAGATCAATCGTCATACTGCTTTTTATAGACGATAAACGTATGCATGAATGTAAAAAAAAAACAAAGATTTCGGGCATATTTTCAAATTTTCAAAAATACAATGAAATTATACTTGTTGTTCTTTTTTTTATCATTTGCAAAAGCATTGATAAATTGTTCGTGAATAAAACTTGGTAATCACTCGGTTCATAAAAAGCCAAAAACAAACTGAAGTTGTTTTTCAACAAATTATCAATAAATTAAGGCAATGAATTGGTCGCATAAAAATTTGTTTAAATCATCTGCAGTTTTGAAAAATGAAAAATGTGTTCGCGCAAGATAATATATGATATTTTTATAATTTCAAGATATTTAATTGTGTATAGATGCATATGAAAAATTGACATAATTAACGGGTATAATAAATAGCCATACAGCAAAAATATTTTTTATTTGCAGCAACACATATATATCCCTTAATAACCTCCTACACGCGCCACATGAATATTACCCAGCGAGGAAGAAAATTAATCAATTACTGCGGAGCCAGTCCCTCTTTCGCGACGCAGCAACGGCCACACAACAGCCAAGTCGTAAAAGAAGAAGAAGAAGAAGAAGAAGTGCAAACGATAAGAGAAAGAGAGGCATTTGCAGTGATGCTGCTCAGCGAAGGAGAAAGGAGGACGAGAAAGAAGATGAGCAGCAGCAGCAAGCCACACACATATACATGTGTATACCTACTGTATAGCCTCGGTGACCGGACACTTTGTTAACGTGAAAGACAATCCAGTGCGGCCTGGTGGCGCAGTCATCACCCGCATCTACTGTATAGACAACGTAAGTATATAGTCACCAAGAGAGGAACTCTCTTTCTCTCCAATACTTTGCTCACTCTCGCGTTCCGTTTTATGCGGTTTTCGTTTTCTCTATACAGATAATGGCGCGTTGAGAAGAAGTAGAAAAACAAAAAAAAATAAAAACGAAGACGTGTGAAAGTAGTAGCAGGAGCCTCGACTTTACTTGGTGCTTCTCCTATGAGAGAGAGACGGTTTATTTACCTACTCTTCAGACTTACAGGCAACGACTCAATTTAGTGCGATGAATCAATTATGCCTGTGTTGCTGCTGCTTCGTTTTTTACTGTAATAATGGTTTTTTTTTCTTTTTAGGTGGGTTGTGTAAAAAAAAATTTTTTCAAGTTGTGTGCCACGTGTAGGATAAAAATACAAAAAGGAGTGTGTGTGCTAATGAAACGTTTGCTAAGAAATTAAGATCGAGACGAATATTTTTTAAATTAAAGCTGTATACGTTTGTAGATCTCTTGTGTAATATTTTCCGCTTAATTTTTTTTTTCTTTTCAATAGGCTTGCATAATTTGTACGTACATCGATAAAAATAATTTGTGGGTTTTTCTCATAAAAAAAATTAAAAAAAAAAAAAAAAAAAAAAAAAACAACAAAAAAAACCA